>JAATLQ010038101.1:46398-57825 GCA_013421005.1 Heliconius erato x Heliconius himera | reverse complement strand
TTTTAGCTGTATTTATAATCGTGCTTATTTTTTTTTTAAATAATTTGTTTCTTTTAGGAAGCTTATCTCAAATTTTTAATAATTCTTAACTTGTTTAATAGCTCATTTGTTAAAATGAACAAATTGAAAATTTAATATTTGTATCTGTTATATTTCAAATTGATTATATATTTCGAATAAATGTAATTTTATATTTATAGGATCTTAAAGTAAATATAATTAAAATTATAATTAATGAATTTGTAAATATAATTTAAATTATGATTTTTCGATTATTTTGATATTTCAATTAAAAAGAACGACCATTTTATTAATTAATTTAAAATAAATCTTCATTAAATGAATTTCATATATTTGTTTCATTTATTTTAGCTGGACTGTGCGAACCATATTCTTGTGTGGCACATGGATTCGACCGAGCAACGCCTTTGGCCGTTGGTAAAAAGATTTTGATTGTAGGAGCTGGTATTATAGGTATGTATTGTTATATTTATTTAGTTAAATTAATTTAATCGCTATTGTTGTAGGTTCGATCCCTATTTGAGGGAATTAATTAATTTTATACATCCGGCAACACAAAGCGTAATCTTTTTTATAAAAAAGCTACGATTATAAATTGTATTATTGCCACTTTTCAGTGAGATTAATATTTTCAATGCTTGTCAAGTCGTCTAAATGGACTATCTTACACAAAATAACTTAAAGAAAACTTTTCTATTCCGACCAGTAGTTCTCGCGATTGGCACGTACTATAAAACAAAATCTTTAGCTTTATAAATTTAAGCTACCTTATATTATATATTTTTACAGGTAATTTATGGATTACAACATTGCATTTACACGGGCATAGAGACGTGACTGTGTCTGAAATGAATAAGTCTAGACTAGACATTGTAAAAGGACTAGGTAATAATCATATTTTTTTTTAATTAATCCAGCTTTAAATAATAAGTGTAATTATATATTTAAATTAACTTTATTATATTGTTTTATTTATATAATATTGTATCGCACACGTTTAATAATGTTTTTCTTAAGTAAATGTAGCCTTAAATAATAGATTTAATTATATTATAAATAAAATTTTATTTATTATAATTGTACAAAGTTATATTACTTTTTTAAGGTTATTAATTTGTTATTAAAAAAATATATTTTTATTTTTGTGATTTTAAGATCAAATCCCATAATTCGTTTTAAAACTAAAAGTAAGGCACACTACTAAACTTTTAAGTATTATTTCATGAGTTGAACAAAGTTCTTTACCATTCAAATAGCCTTCTTCTATTAAACTTTTACTCTTCTCTTTCAAGCAAAACAAACTTGATCAAACTCAGTTCAGTCATATAGACAGATATGCATATAAATACACCTACACGTCCATTTTATAAAATACCTTTGCTTGCAACGGGAGTAGTGTCGCAAGGCATTCCTTATTATAAATACAGCAAGAAAAACTAGTGACATATCATTATATATTCATTCATAAAAAGTAAAAACACAGTTTTTGTTACTATATTCTTAATAACATATCAATGTTATTATTCTCCTTTAAAATTATTATTTTTAATTCCAGACACTGGCTACAGACTAGTATCGCCCGACGTTTTGGCTTCGGAGAAACAATTATACGATGTTATTATTGATTGTACAGGTTAGTGTAACATATAGTATAAAGTAAATCTAAATTTGATTGAATTTTAGAATTATATAAATGAAATGGAAGATTGTTTAAAAAAAATCAGCTTCACGTTGTATCCCGCACACAGCAGGGTAGGCAGAGGGAACTTAGTGCTAAGACATATCGTTCCCCACTTTCCGCCGAGTTTTGGAGGTATTGCGTGTTGAGTTGCGGAACTCAACGAAGGAAGATTTAAAATTTAGAAGACTTAAGAATTAAGAAGACTTAAAATTATTTGAAAATGTCTGAATGTGTAATCACGTGTAGAGATGTATTTTGACTTTTTTTTGAGTTTTGTTTAACCGACTTCAAAAATCAATATTATAGATAATTTGTAAACATAACATAAACTTATAAATGTTTGTCCACAAATTTATAAGGAACTAATAGTCCAATACCGATGTCTTTTTTTATTTAAATAGCTTATATTCCATTGCATGAATAAATATATCTAGATGATTGACTGATTATTAAAGTAAGTAAAATATTTAAGAAGTATATGTTATTCCTGTTTTCTAAAAAATAAAAATATTTTATCAGGTGTAGGCAAAGTAATGGAGATAAGTTTCAATTATCTCCAGCCTGGAGGTAAATATGTTATGTTCGGTTGCTGTCCACCGACGCACAAGGCGACGTGAGTGTTTATATTTATTTGTTGTAAATGAAAAGTTAATGTAGGTAGGTTTATATAAAAATGTTGGCATTTATTTGGAATTCAATTATTTCACTTTAGTAATTAAAAAAATGTTATATAACATTTTTTTTAAAATATTTTTTAAATTAAATGTTGTTTTATACAATACATTCTTATAATATTTTCTTAATCTTACTCTTTATCCCGTACATACCAGGGAATTCTTGAGGCTTTGCGTGTTGAGTAGCAGAACTCAACGCCGCGCTTTGTCTTATCTCCAGAGCGGAAATGAAAATATTAAATATTTGATTCTCCCCAGTGTGAATAGAATCTAAAACGATGACTTCAAACGTATATTATAGAATTTGTAAAATAAATATTTTTTATATAATAAATTCTATTAACAATTATATTGGAATATATTTTTAATTACTTGAAATGTGTTATTTCAGAATCAACCCCTACGAAATATACGATAAGGAACTGACAATAATTGGTGTTAAAATCAACCCCTTCAGTTTCCCAAAAGCAATCGGCCTATTAAAGGCTATGGGAAGCAGGTAATTATAAAAACTAGAGGATCAAATGAGGGGTACAAAATACGTTGCCATAGCAACGTGTACGTCACTTGTGTTCTAGTGATTTTATAAATTTAATATATTTTTTATGCAATATTTGAAAAAAATAAGCTTTATGCCTTTTACTATGTAAGCAATTCGTAGGCAGGAGTAGGTTTACATTTTTTCTTAACATATAACATTCATATCTTTTAGTATAAAACACCATCGTATTGCAGTGGGACAGAGTCTAACTGTAGTTATAAGTTCAATCTCCACTAGGGAATGACGTAAAAGACTTGAATATATCCTATACTCAAGTATTTTCATACAATCGAATTGAACAAACCTTCTTCCTCCCCTCGTAAGGATGGGCTGGGGGACTTCGTATTGCTCTATCGTTTATCTATAGATCCTTTTATTCTGTACCTGGTCATAGGTGGCTAATTTGTTTTAAGCCTTTAAAATAAAAAAAAATTAAAGACTTAAAACCGTTTCCGTTGGAAGTTTTATCCCCCAACACTCTAATATACGAACATACCGAATTTCAAATATTAACTCCAGTAGTTTTGTTTCTTTTACCTGCGGCTTCGCCCGCGCGACCTAATGCAAATAATTGGTTCTGAAACATGACACATTCTAAGTGCCCGAGGTGACTCTGACCACAGGGCTGACGGGTTACATCCAAAATATTAAAGTGATGATGATTCTTCGATAGAAGAAACAACAACAATTTTTTTTTTATTGTCCAACAACAATATTTTTTCAATTCGGACTTTTACTCTATACTTACTTTAATAATATTAACTTATAATATTTGTATTATTATAATAAAACATAGAATATGGATAGAAAAAATACTTTATAAGCAATTTTTTCTTGAATCTCCATACTACAATAATTTTTGTATCGACCGTATAAAAATATTCTCGTACCCTAATAAGGACATGTTGCTTGTTTTTAGTTTCAAGATTTTGATATATATTTTTTTCTGCTTTACGCTGTATCTCGCATATAGCAGAGTAGAGAGAGAGGCCTTGTTACCAGAGCGAAGAAATAAAAGTATTTATTCGTTCCCCCGAGTGGGAGTCGAACCCACAACCTGTGGCGGTTATCATCACTCAGTTGAATTCCTGCGCGACGATTGGCCTTAATATTTTACTTATTACTTTTACAGGTACCTAAACTATGAAAAACTCGGTGTTAAAACCTATCCACTATCCTGTTACCAGGATGCGTTGAAGGACTTGAAAAATGGACATATATCCAAAGCTGTATTCAAAGTTGATTAAATTTTAATTATATTTAAAAAAAAATATACTTGATTCGACAAAATAACTATTTTGCAGATTTTTTATTTGAAAGCGTATATTATAACTAGAAGTTCTTTTGTTGTATCATATTTACTTTATAAGGATTTTAGTTTTATGATTTAAGTTTTTTTTTAAATAAATGAAATGATACTATAAATTTTGAATTTTTCTTTTAATTTATAGTCTGTTACTAGCGTTCCGTACGACTTTGAGTTATAAAAAATATGTTCTTTCGATACCTCTTTGTAGATTCCCATATTTATTATATATTATCGATTTTATTTTGCAATAATAACCATAGCACTCTTGCTCCGGTAACAAGGGAAAGTGCGGCGTTGAGTTCCGCGGTCCTCCATTCAACACAATTTTGTGGAAAGTAGGGAACGAAAGTGTATTAATGAAAAAAGAGTTTACAATAGCACTAGGTTCCCAGGTTCCCTCTATATACCCTGCTATATGCTGCTGCGGGATACAGCGTGACAAATTTAAAAAAATATCTATGTAATATAAATATAAACTTTCTTCTTGCATTATGAAGTCTAAAGCTAAGAAAAGATAAATTTATACTATGTAAAGATTTTTGCAGCTTCACGTTGTATCACGAATCTCGTAATAGGACATTACGATTTTTACGTCCAATTTTGAGACATTGCGTGTTGAGGGGCGCAACTTAGCACCGCGTCTTGATACCAGTAATAATGAAAAAAAATTCTCGAGTGAAAATTGAACCTAAAACGCTGACGATGTACCGCCACGACGATCGCTGTCCTAAATATACTTACTTAAAATATGACCTTTCAATACAAATTAACCCTTTCACGACTACGGGGACACATTTGTCCCAGATGATAAAATTGAAGGTAGTCAGGAAAAAAGAAACAGATATGTGTTTTTTTTTGTCAATTAGTTTCTCGAAGTACCTTTTTATTATTTGATTACATTTAATTAGCTATCCAATCATCATACTTTAACTTATTAGCATCAAAAAGTGGCTGATTGCTCCGCGCGGAATATCAATACTTTAGAAATAGATTACAAAGAGTAAAAGTGACATTTAAGGTTTTATTTCCTAAAATATTAATTCAGTGGTAAGTATTTATTAAGTTTGTACACTTAAAATACATTTTTTTATGCTTTTTACTTGTATAAGTCGTCGTAAACCAAAAGGGACAACATTGTCCCTATGGTCTATGAAGGAGCTGTTTTGCACATAAATTTTGTTGCAAAAAAAATCATTATTACCCTCAATTATTTATTTTTATTTTTTCATACTATATTTTGAAAGGGATGTGGAATTTGTGAACTCAAGGAAGATGAAATTCGAAATATTTTAATGAGATTTAATAATTACTATGACGACAATTTACTGCGTGACGAAGAAGATCAGAAACTATTGACACAGAATGATGACCAAGGCGCATGATGTAAAGATTGATGATACGTCATTGCAACATCTAGAAATAAAAAGCAAATCCTGCACTTTCAACTTCTGCAGTAAATCCTACCATAGTACCACAATGCAACAGTCAACCTGATTACGTGCAGTCAGAGAACATACATTGCAAATGTTCTTCCTAATGTGGAGTGTCAATTCAGAAAGGTACTATTGATATATTTGTTTCTACAAAAAAATACTTTAGTTCAAATCATAGAGTCAGTTCAGATAATAGAACTAAATAAAGATATATAATACAACAAAATATCGCCTGTAGAAACATACGTTGTAAAACAACGTAAAACTGTAGTCAGCAGAGAAAAATTATGTGTAATGTCCAAGTATAGTATATCACGTTATAGTAATAGTATATCACATTAAAAATATGCGTGAAATTGATCTTACGAAGCAACATAATGTGCTAGGAACTTGATCGGAAATCTAAAATGAAGCATTATCTACGATTATTCTTTGATTTGTTTGATATGGCTGCCAATAACTCGTATACATATATTGTATACAAAGGTTTACAATTAAAAAATGGAAGGAAGTCTTTTCACCAGCCTACAGCAAGGCAAAAGGCAAAGAGCTTTAGGCAAGTCGTAGCTTGGAGTTTATTCAACGGCTTTACTACCAGACACCTCTATCCAAGAACATGTCTATGTTCTTATTTGAAAAGTAAGTGTCGTACGAAAATCTACAAATCCACAGTTACCATTAATCAGCAATAGATGAAGTCAGTCACGCAAGAGATGCGTAAATTGTGCAAAGAATAAGGAGGAAAACCGTACAAATGATAGTTATGCTGATCTATAAAGTTCATCTCTACTATACAAATGAAAGCAATTATTTCGCTGACTTTCATAACCAGTATAATTTTACTATTTGAGTATTTAGGTGAAGTAGTATATTATTTCGTTATCATAGCGATAATAATCATAGCGATTTGTTTTATTAAATCCCCTACTTAATTTATAAATCATATAATTATAAAGATGATTTTTATGACAATAAGTTACCTCTTACGACCACAGGGACAGCCGTGTCCTATAAAAAAACACAAAAACTAAAACTAAATTTAATATTTTTCTTTAAAAATATGTTTTTTAGATCCACAATAAGTTATATTAAACAGTTAAAATGAACGCAACACCTCTCAAAACCTTATGGTCCTGAAAGGGTTAATATATATCGATTTTCATTTGAAGATTAATAGATGTTCTCTATAACGGATATATACATGCCTAACTTAGAAATTGATGAATAAACACATGCCGTTGTAATTCGATTTATTTTTTAAAATTTTATCCAAATTTAAAATTAAAATGTTTTCTTTTATCTAATTGCTTTACATATTGCAGTAGGGTAGACAGAAAAAACGTGGTGTTAAGGCACTCCGCTTTTCACTTTCAAATAAAAGCTTAGTTTCACCCTTGATCCTCAGTGGCCAGAGAGCAGTGAGCAACAAACGCTACGGTCTATGAATAACTTCTCGCCTCGTTCACTATCATCAAACCGCACCTGCCCTTTCGCGCTTTTTATGTGACCCTCGTCCATTCTTAAATTACATATTCAAAAATTCAAATATAATTTCCAAAGAATAGTTTCACACTGTATTGCGCACATAGCAGGGCAAGCTGAGGGAACCTGGGAACCTAGTGTTACCGTTGCCAAAAAGACATTTTCGTTGCCCACTATACACGCGTATCGCGTTATAGTCGCGCTTGTGACCATGCGTTACGACGGCTTTTTTCATAGTGTTTACATCAAATGGGAAACGAACCCACAACCATCGCTAAGTACATCTTAAATACATCTCAATTTTACTATATATGTACATAATATATGTATAAAAAGCTAAAAAAGCGTCGTGGGCGTAACAATGGGTAGATCGTCTTGGTACTACTGACCCAGTGACATTTATTGACTGGCATATTGTATCACCTGTATACAGTTAGAACGAGAAACTCACTTTAATTGTTTGTTATAGTATAGAAAATAGAAATTAATGAATATAAAAGGTATAAACTAATTGCGTGTATATTTTTTATGAGGCCAGTCGTGGCGCAGCGGCACGAAGTGTGACTGTAAAATTGACTGGTTGTGGGTTCGATCCCCACTCGAGGAGATGAAATATTTACTTAAATTTATATTTCCATTTCTTCGTTCTGGTGTCGAGGCTAAGCGCGGCGTTGAGTTCTGCCACTTAACACGCAATGTCTGGAGGCAATCGAATTCGGCAGAAAGTGGGGAACGGAGTGTCTTAACACTAGGTTCCCTCTGCCGTGTGCGGGATACAGCGTGAAGCTGATTTGATTTTTTTTTATATTTTTTAGTTCCACGTTGTATCACGCATATAGTAGGATAGGTAGAGGAGAACGAATGTCAAAACACTCCGTTTGCCATGCGATTTTGGAATGTTGTGTGTCAAGTGGCGGAACTCAATATTGTGCTTAGTTTTCATAGCAAAGCGAGAAACTGAAAATAATTATATATTTTTATTAGAGAACGTATCAAAATTTTAACGTAGCTGAATTTGAACCTGAGAGAGGCGCTCTTGGGATCCGTCCAAGCACACTGAGCACTAACGTGATCATGACGCTATGTCGAAATTCTTGTACGCCTGCTACAACTTGTTTATGTTGTTAGCAATAATCGTCGGTTCGTGAGTGTGAAAGATTGTTATTGAAAGACTTAAGGAAAAAGTTGATATCAATTACTTATATCGATATGGTTTTCCGCTAATTATGTATGAATAATACATTATTGGGCCAACTTTCGTAATATATATACATACATACATACATACATTTACCTAAATATAAATGAATCATCCGTGGCATTTTAAGATTTAACTGTACAGAGATTCGATCTGCATGACAGGGGTAAGTAACAATTGCTAACGGATTTATAATATAAGTATATAATTGATCATTTTGTTTTTTAATAATTTATTATGTAATATAAAATTAATATAATTATTCTAGACAGAATATTTAGCTAAACTAGCGACCCACCCGCGGTTTTGGTTGTTCACAGTAATCGTTTTATGATTATAGATTATCATATACAAAGTCTATTATATACTATATTACTCTACAGTTTCATATACGAGTATAACTGTTTAGTAGATTTTCCGTGAAAATGAAACAAACATTCATCATCACAAACTATCACATTTATAATAACTATTAGTAGAATCACGATATCTCCTTTCCTTCTCAATGATCCCTGTTTTTAGCCAATTAAGCGATGTCTTTTTAAAGAGATCTATCTTTAGGCGGCCTCTGGTGGTGATAACGTGTTGAAGGTTCGATTCCCACTCGGAGGACTGAAATATTTAATCTTTTCATTTTCTCTCTCTGGTAACGAGAGTAGGGTTGAGTTCCGCAACTCCAGACGCAACGCCCTGAGAATTCTGCGAAAAGTGGTTAACAGAAGTGTGCCAACGGGGAACGGAGTGTCTTAACAGTGGGTTCCCAGGTTTACGTGATACAGCGTGAAGCAAAAAAAACTTAAGTATAAACAATAAGAATTTATCGAAATAAATTGGTGCTAGTGGTAACATCTGTTACATCATCATCATGTTTATATATCAATAAACCAGCTTTTCCCGTAGTAACGTAATGTTATGACTCTCCGTTTCCATTTAAACACTTCCGTTGCCGAATTCTTGAGGCATTGTGTGTTGAGTGGCGAAGCTCAACGCCGCACTTTGCCTCGCCCTAGTACCTACATAAATATAATATGAGGAACAATAGGAAATAATAAAAAAATATCCGGAAACAGGAAAAACATTATAGAAAATCCAAATGTTGTCCACACCTGACCCAAACACAATACCTCACTGTTATGATGAACGAAGCAGATTTTGTGTGTGACATGATTTTCATACCTATTTAATATTATAATTTGTAATAAATTTAGAGGCCGTCGTGGCGCAGTGCAACAGGAGTATACGCGATAGGTTGTGGATTCGATTTCCACTCAAGAAAATGAAATATTTAATATTTTTATTTCCTCGTTTCCTTCTTGCTGCTAACGAGGCAAAGCCGGAGAGGAACACTGATAACCAAGTGATTGGTCAAGGTCTCCTAGGATGGGTTTGTTTCTTTTGAGGAACGGAACCCTAAAACAAAATAATAGACACAAAATGAATAGACAGGAGGTCTTATAAGATTTAAATAGAAAAAGTATATACTAAGGGACTTCACCACATTGCTATTTAAAAAAAATACACACACTTTTTTAAATCTTTTAAATATCATAGAATAAAATATTTCTTTTTTAGCTTTGGCTGTATCCCGCAAATATCAAGGTAGGCATAGCGCAACTAATGTCAAGACTCTTCGTTCTCCACTCTCCATTTAATTTCCGAGAATTTACGTGCTGAATGGCGGAATCCAACGCCACTTTTTGTCTTCTTTCCTGACCCACAAACATCAAACCCATAACCGTCCCGTTTACATTCAGATACTGTGCCACTGCGCCACCAAAGCTTCAATGTTTTTTTAGGTACATGCTGTATCCCCCACATAAAGCAGGGTTTTATAGTGTTAACTAAATCTGTTCCCTTTAAGACACTTCTATTCCCCACTGTCCGCCTAATTCTCGAAACGTTCCGTGCTGAGTGGCAGAACTCAACATCGCGCTTTTGCCTTGACACCAGCGCGACGAAATGAAAATATTAAATGTTTCATTTCCTCGAGTGTGAATCGAACCCACAACCTGTCGCGCTTCCAGTTACACGCTTGTGCTCCTGCGCCACGCCGCCTTTATTATCATTTGTAATATAAATAATATTATGATACTCTACTGGTGTCGAAGCAAAACGCGATGTTGAGTTCTGCCACTCAACACGCAATGCCTCCAGAATTTGGGAGAAAGTGTGGAACAGAGTGTCTTAACACCAGGTTCCCTCTGCCTACCCTGTTGTGTGCGAGATACAGCCTGGAGCTGATTTATTTATTTATTTATTTTAATATTATAATTGTAAATGTAAATTGTTTGTTACACTTCCACGCCAAAACTACTCAACCGATTATCGTGAAATATATTATTATATATTTGTACACATATTGTTAGAGCTATTAGAAAGGACATAGAATATTTTTATATTAAAAAAATATTTATTATTCTTTAGCTAAAATATAAAAATAAGTTTAAGCGAGCGAAGTCGCGTTTGAATATAGTATGGGTATAAAATTCAATCTTTTCTTATTGGCAATTATATAATTTATTTATCATTTTGCCTTAAACTGTTTAATAATTAAACGTTTAATACGTTGTTAAAATAAAGTAATAAATTTGTATTTGATTAAGAGATACAAATCTGACGCCGTCATACCGCAGTGGGACAGTCTTCGATGGTTGTGGGTTCGATCTCGTTTAGATTAATATTTAAAAAAACTTTGGTAGTAAAAAAAACTGGTAGCATTAAATTATGCCATTTAATGTGCAATATCTCCAATATAGGCCAAAAGTCGAGTTGTGGGTATATTTTTATAAAATATCTGACATTATTGTAGTGCAGGATATATTTAGATATTTATATGAGTTTTAGTGAGCCCGGTCGTGGCGCAGCGGCACGAGATGTGACTGCAAAACCGACTGGTTGTGGGTTCGATCCCCACTCGAGGAGA
The DNA here is from genome assembly GCA_013421005.1 of Heliconius erato x Heliconius himera. NCBI lineage: Eukaryota > Metazoa > Arthropoda > Insecta > Lepidoptera > Nymphalidae > Heliconius > Heliconius erato x Heliconius himera. Next base: position 46,563 of record JAATLQ010038101.1, on the reverse strand, counting down.
TGAAATATTTACTTAAATTTATATTTCCATTTTCTTCGCTCTGGTGTCGAGGTTAAGCGCGGCGTTGAGTTCTGCCACTCAACACGCAATGCCTCCAGAATTCGGCAGAAAGTGGGGAACGGAGTGTCTTAACACTAGGTTCCCTCTGCCTACCCTGCTGTGTGC
>JAATLQ010038101.1:0-46298 GCA_013421005.1 Heliconius erato x Heliconius himera | reverse complement strand
ATTTTTATATGAGTTTTAGGTTCCCTCAACCTACCCTGTGCGGGAAGCTAAAAAAATAAGATCAGATTCTTGCGAAAGCAACTCGTAAATCTTTTTAAATTATTCGATAAATTTATAATTCAAATAACCACAGAAGCCATTAAATAAATTAATATTATGTTTGTCTTTAACATTCCCAAGGTTGATGACTTTTGAATTTTTTACATGAGAAAATCTTATGAGGACATCGTGGTATAAGAAATGGCACAAGCGTACGACTGTTATAGGTTTGATTTCCACTTGGGGAAAAGAGATATTTAATATTTTCATCTCTTCGCTCTAGTAAAGAAGCTAAGCGCTGCTTTGAGTACCGCGAATTTCCACGCAATGTCTCGAGAATTCAGCAAAAAAGTAGGGAACGTAAGGGACTGCATGGGAACGACTGAACACTAGACTGGTTTCCTTCGTCTAGTCTATGTGCTGATCATAGTTTATATATAAAATACATATTATGAGTTTCACGAGATACTTTAATTTCAAGTTAGTTAGTTTCGACCATTGAGTACGTCTAGAGAATGAGCAACAAAAGAATGGCAAAAAAGATTTATAAAGCAAAAGTGAATAGCAAGAGAGGCAGAGGCACCGTGGCATAATACTTTAAAAATGTTTATTTTCACGTCACGTCACGCTGTATCCCGCGCACAACAAGGTAGGCAGAGGGAACCTATTGTTAAGACACTCCGTTCCACATTTTCCACCGAATTTTGGAGGCGTTGTGTGTTGAGTGGCGGCACTCAACGCCGCGCTTTGCTTTGACACCAGACCGAAGGAAATGGAAATATTAAATGTTTTATTCCTTCGAGTAGGAATCGAACCCACAAACTGTCGCGTATTTTTTTCTAAAAATGTTAAAGTATATATTTTTTTTCTCAGTCTATTTAAATCTAAATATGACATATACAACCTAAACAAATTATAATAATAATATTTCATAATAATATTTCCTTTTGTTAATTTTTTTCTCTTTAATCTGATGCAACTGCGTAGTACAATAAATAAGCATTACACGCATTCACGTGTGTCTAGGTCTGTACCGTCAGCAAAATATAAATATCGGTCATATAAAAATTTTCTTATTAAAAAAAATTACGTACTTGGATTTGACCTACTGGTGTAGAATAGCAGAGTTCAACACCGCGTTTTCCCTTGACAGCGCGGGGAAATGACTATAATTCATTCTTTCGTGTAGGAATTGAACCATAACCGTCGTGTTTACAGTCAGACGTTTTCCCACTGCGCCACGATGTCGTCAATTATGTCATTAACACTGGAAAGATATTGATATAATAAAATCAAATTTATGCGTAGCATAATTTTCATCTTCTTAAAAATACTAAGCAAGATGCATGCAGTATTTGAACCCGCGCCTCTTGGAATTAATAAAATATATTTTTATTTCTTCTCGATATATAGGGTCCGTAGAGGGAACCTAGTTGTAAGACAATCCGTTTACCACTTTCCGACGAATATTCAAGACTGCGTGTTGAGTGGTGGAACTCAACGGTGCGTTTTTTTTTGTTACCATACCGAAGAAATTAATATAAAATATTTCTTCTCCTCGAGTGGTAATAGAACCCACACCTGTCGTGTTACATACCTCTACGACATGACGGCCTCTAATGAAAACAATATTTTCATGCCAACAGTACTTACCTATTCGTCCTTTGCACATTTTGCAGATTATAGGTCAAAGTTACAAAGATAAGAAGAGTTATGTGAAGGAAATTGGGGCAATCGTTAAGGCGGTGGAAGCCGGTTCAAATCGGTTTAGTTAAAGTGAATTTATATTGTTTAAGGAAAACTAAGCTAAAAAAATATTTAATTTTTACGAGAGAAACATCGAATAAGTTATTTTTAAGGTTCAATTCGTGCATGATTTGGTTGTTATTGTGTATATTTAGAGTTAGTTCTATCGAATACCGAGTCCGCCGTGGTCAATTTTTTAAGCGATGCGGCGTTGAATTCCGCCACTCAACAACCAATGTCTCGAAAATCCCGGTGCGTGGGGTATTGGCGTATCTTAAACTCTGTCCCTCCATCCTCTTGTCCCTCTTCCTGCCCGACTTAGGTGCTTGCGGCGTACAGCGTGAAACTAAATATATATTTTGATTAACAAATTTTCGGAAAATCTATTTTGATTGCTAATCTGCTTAAAATCAGATAAATAAAACATAATAAACTTAAAATGTTGTAGGACAAGGTTTGTGCGTTGTTCAGGCAAAATATTTTGTCAGTAATATATCTACGAGGTATTAGTAAAAAAAATATATGTAACATTTAATAGAGGGCTTGAAAATCTGTGAAGAATAAGAACTAGTTTTTATTTCTTCATGTAGCATTAAGACACTTATTCTATTGTTTGGCGAATTCTAAAGCCTCTGAGCCAGAACGACTTCACTTAAATCCAAAGAAGTTTTTTTTTAATGTTCACGTTGTATCCCGCACACAACAGGGTCGGCAGTGGGAACCCAGTGTTTAGACACTCCGTTCCCCATTTTATGCTGAATTGCGTATTGTGCGGCGGATATCAACGCCGCGCTTTGCCTCGACACCAGGGTGACAATATGAAAATATTAATATCATTTCGTCGTGTGGGTACTGAATCCACAACCTGTCGTTTACAGTGACACGCTTGTACCACTGCGCCATGATTGGCCTTTATATGTAAAATTTATTGACCAATAATTATAGACTATTTTAATAAAATCATTTTCAACTTTACGAGACTTGCGAAAAAATACTTAATATTTTTATTTTTAGGATTTACAGTTCCTACAGTTAAGACATCCTGTTCTGAGCTTTACCTTATAAATAATTATGAAAATATATAATTAACATACTGTTTTCCACTCAATATTCGAAACCTTGCGTGTTGAGCGGCGAAACTCAACGCCGCTCTACAAGAGCGGGAAATAATTTAAATATAACTAAACCCTCTGATGGAAATCGAACCCAAAACCATCGCGTTTACAGTCACACTCTATATGAAATTACAAAAAAAAATTTAAACTCAAGCCTCTCCTTAATAAACTCATAATATATGTCATTACAAGGCGTAATACAGAAATATATCGGCATATTAGCATAGCATTGATAACGGTTGACATTGGTACCTCATGTTATTGTGTACATTTATGTTTTTAGTGAGAAAAGTGAGAAATTCATGTTTTTTTTAGCGTCACGCTGTATCCCGCTTAAGCAGGATAGGCAGAGGGAACCTAGTGTTAAGACACTCTGTTATTCATTTTTAAGACATTGGGAAAATTTTGGAGACATTGAGTTCCGCCACTCGACAACCAATGTCTCGAAAATTCTCTCGTTTTCTATAAAATTGTATTCAAACACAATTGTGGAAAAGTTGTACTATGCATCACTGTATACTAACGCAATGGTTGTGGGTTCGGTAAGATAGGATATAATTCTATTCTTAATGGCTGATTTTTGTTCGTTCACGACGTTGGGTTCCACACTATCTCCACTTTGAAAAAAGCTGAAAATTGATTATTTAATATTTTAGCACTAGGCTCCCGCTGCCTATCCTGCTTATGCGGGATACAGCGTGAAAATAGACAAGATACATGAATTTCTTTATGAATCGAGCTACGTACAATCAAAATATAAAGTCCCCATATGTAAACAATAACATTATGCACTATTATCAACCATTACCAATGCTATGCTAAAATTTTGATGATTCATATTTAGTAACAAGACAAAGTACGGCGTTGAGTTCCGCCATACAACACGTAATGTTTTGAAAATTGGCCGGTGCCTTGAAAACGACTTGTCTTAACATTAGGTTCCCTTTGCCTGCCCTATAATAGGCGGGAAAGGGCGTGATGCTCCTCTTGCTTTAGGAGTATTGAGGTTAAGTTAATATGAATAATGTAAACATATTTATCATCCTCCATACTATAACAACCTTTTAATCGATTAAGCGTAACAACTAGAGAATCAGGGCAACGCAACAAAATGATCATAGCTATGACCTAATATGTAAATTTTTTTGAAAAATGTTAATACGATGTAGGGTTCCGTCGTACACGTTAAGATATTTTAGCAAAATACATTTTATAGATAAATATGCGACTCTGACACACACAGTGCGATGGTAGCGACTTCGAATCCCATAGCTTATTTGCTCTTCTAATACATATCAGTGTGGTTATGTTGATATTTTCTTAGCTTCGCTATACGATATACACGGCAAATAGCTGTTCCTCATGTACCATCCAATTTTTTGAAAAATTGCGTATGGGGAGGAACTCACCAGAGCGAGAAAATGGAAACAATTCCCCCGAGAGGGAATCGAATCAACCAAGTACATATGCCTAAATTAAGTGAAGAATAAAATTGCTTATCTTTCTCCGTAAAATATGAGATGTTCATAAATCGTATAAACATGATAAATAATTAAAATTAATGTCTTATATTTTATTATTGATATCTTAGACAATACCCTGTTTAAATCAGATTAAACACATACATAGACATCCTAATATATGTATGTATGTATGTATGGCGACAAAAGATGCATCATCGAATCAAACTCATGACCCACATACCGTGTCGTTTGGCATTGTGTAAAAAAAATAAAGCACCACATGTCAGACGCATTTCGGCTGAGATTGTTGTTACGTGTGCACGTTTTTGTACGTTTAATTAGCAAAAAAAAAAATAACTGTCACTTTGCCGTTTTTGAAATTTGATGTATTATCTGTGGTAGATGTAAATTTTTGGTTATTTTTGTTATTAAATTTTATATTGTGACAGATTATAATAAAATAGATGAACAGATAATAAAATTAAAAAAATAAAGTGTCAAAGTGTTTTGAAGACTATTTAATATAAAATCTTAGAAAATGAAACTGATTATTATCAGTATTATCCTCATAAAACTGGCTACATCCCAACATACGTTCGTAAATAGAGTAAATCATATGGAATATTATAAGAACAGAACTCGTCCTTCTAAAGCATTTAATAGTTTTTCCGTCAATTATTTCAATCAAAATTCTATAAGAGATAAGAATAAAGATAGAGTGCAATGTGGTACTAGGACAGTGGATTTTACTCTACGAAGAGGGAAAATTGTGGGAGGATCTGAAGCTCCTTATGGAGCGTTTCCTTGGCAGGTAAGCAATCATTACGATTTTCTTAACTTTAAGTTTAGTATATCCAGGCAAACGTAGGTGCACAAAACAGGGAGAGGAAAGTAAAAGTAGGAACCTAGTATTAAGACCCTCCTTTTCCATTAATACATTCCCAATTCCCACTTTCCTCCAAATTTTGAAGGCATTGAGTGTTAAATGGCGGAACTCAACGCAGCGTTTTGCCTTTTTATCAGAGCAAGGAAATGTAAATTAAAAAAATATATATTTCTCGGGTGGATATTGAACCCACATTCGTCGCGTTTTCAGTCGCATGTTTGTGCCCTTACGCCACGACTCGCCAAGGCCAAGGCTTATTATAGTATTACAAGGTATTTTATAGTATTATTTTTTCGGAAGATAATCTGAGCAAATTAAATCATTCTCATTATAAATTATTTTCATAATTTTAATAAGGCCAGTTGTGGCGCAGCGGCACAAAGACAAAGTGTGACTGTAAAAACCGCCTGGTTGTGGGTTCGATCCCCACTCGAGGAGATGAAATATTTACTTAAATTTATATTTCCATTTCTTCGCTCTGTCGAGGACAAGCGCGGCGTTGAGTTCTGCCACTCAACACGCAATGTCTCCAGAATTGAGCAGAAAGTGGGGAACGGAGTGTCTTAACACTAGGTTCCCTTTGCCTACCCTGTAGTGTGCGGGTTACAGCGTGAAGCTGATGATAATAAATGTACTTTTTACTCAATGCGTAGAACATTTACAAATCACTTTCAATAAAAAATAAAAGTCGCACTAACACTTGATGAAACTTAGATTAGCTTTGTGTAAGCTTTTAATGTAATTATTTATTATCTATATATATAAAAGGACTTGTGCTGACTGACTGAGGTAAGATGCACGCAGAGCCGTAACCGCTGTGCGTAGAAACGTGAAATTTGGGCAGATGTTTATTTTCATATTCTGGACATCCACTAAGAAGGGAATTTGAAACATTTTAACCTTAAAGGGATGAAATAGGGGTTGAAAGTTTGTATGGAAAAAAATTTTAATCTGTACCGATTTTTATAAAATTTGAAATTCAGGCTCTTAAAAATATTTCATTGAACACGTGTTTCATGATTTTTAAGAATTCACCCCCTAAGGGTTCAAATAAGGGGTTGAAAGTTTATATAGAAAAATCTTTAAATTGCCACCGATTTTTATTAAAAATTAAATTCAGACTGTTAAAAAATATTTTATTGAACACGTGTTTCGTGGTTTTTTTAGAATTCACTCCTAATAAGCGGGCGAAGCCGCGCGCGCCCTCTAGTTTATATATATAAAAGGACTTGTGCTGACTGACTGAGGTAAGACGCACGCAGAGCCGTAACCGCTGATAGTAGAAACGTGAAATTTAGGCAGATGTTTATTTTCATATTCTGGACATCCAATAAGAAGGGAATTTGAAAAATTTTAACCCTAAAGGGATGAAATAGGGGTTGAAAGTTTGTATGGAAAAATAAAATTATCTGTACCGATTTTTATAAAATTTGAAATTCAGACTCTTAAAAATATTTCATTGAACACGTGTTTCATGGTTTTTAAGAATTCACCCCCTAAGGGTTCAAATAAGGCGTTGAAAGTTTATATGGAAAAATCCTTAAATTGCCACCGATTTTTATAAAAATAAAAAGTCAGACTGTTAAAAATATTTTATTGAACACGTGTTTCGTGGTTTTTTTAGCATTCACTCCCTCTAGTAGAAACATATTTTGAAATGTTCATAATATATTTTTCTTACATATTTTAACAGAATATTTAGGGAGCACTAAAATAATACATTCAAAGTGAAAAAATTATATTAATAATTAGTAATACAAGTGTTTCCTTACCCAAATATTTTTAATATGAACATTTTCTAGATTAAAAGCCTTAGCAGGAACTTTAAAAAAAACCACAACGTAAAAAATCTTTAAAAAAAAACTACTCTTAAGTTCTTTGATATTTACAATATTTATTAAAGAAAATACGGATATATTCACAAGTGAATTTGCACAACCTCCAAAAATATCATTATTTAACGTTACATAAACTCAAAACGACCTTTAAAAGCCGACCATCAATCAATAACTGGACAAGAAATAAATCTTTTATTATGCAATTTGACATAAAAAGACGCGGGAAACACAAAAGCGCGCCAAAACCAAAAGCAAATGCCGCCATGTTGCAACGTCTTAAACGTCACTTTCACTTTTTTAATTTGATGCCAATTTTTTAAGGCACGCGTTGATGTACAGAGAGCCTGTGAATTTAAATTATGTTAGAGGATAAAAATATTAGAGGATAATTTAAACCTCAATTAATTATTACTCAGCTTCACGCCGTATCCCGCACACAGCAGGGTAGGCAGAGGGAACCTCGTGTTAAGTAGGGAACGCTCCGTTCCCCACTTACCGCCGAATTCTGGAGGCATTGCGTGCTGAGTGGCAGAATTCAACACCGCGCATTGCCTTTACACCAGAGCGAAGAAATGAAAATATATATGTAAATAAATATTTCACTTCCTCGAGTGAGGACCGAACCCCCAACCAGTTGATTTTACAGTCACATTTAGTGCCTCTGCGCCACGATCGGCCTCCTCTAATTACACTGGTCTACAAAAATGATTTTTTGTTTGCCTTTAAAATAACTGCTTTATTATTTGACTAATTTGGGGTCACACACATAAACTATATTTTAAAGTTGGCTCCTATTTAAAAAATATTGATAGTATAAAAAAATAAGACTTAAGAGTAAAATTTCATAGAATATAAATCACTTATTTATAAAATTAGATATGTTGGAGGTACTGCAACTAAAATGTGGTAACCAAGATTTATTTTGACTTTAAATTTTAATTCCAAAATAATGAAAGTAAGCAAATTCTAAACATTGGGTTATTGGGTACCTGTGACTACTTAAATTCACTTTACTACATATGTAACATAAATTTTCTGCACTTTTTAACAGTTACGTGATACTATTAAAATAGTTTTTGCACCACAAACCTGTCGAAAATGAAAAAAAAAACTTATAAAATTTCACGTTTTAACAAACAAATCGAACATATACACTATTAGATACAATAAACAAAAACGAAAAACAAAATTTAAGCGGGTTGCCTCAGAAAATGATTTCAAATCTCATAATATGGCATAAAGTATTAATAAGAGTTAACTTTTAACTTTAAGTTCTATATTTAGATTAAGGAGATCAAATACTAAGGATATGCGATTCACGTAAAAGGCAATTTTCATGTTGACCAGTGTTATTATTCTTTGCGTAATATAAAGTAAAGAGCGAGTTGTTGGAAGTTTTTGTATAATGGGCCATACTCCAACGCATATTATCTTTGTTACAAGCAATGAGAGTAACCAGTATGCTGTTATCCAAATATAAAAAAACATTTTCAATAATAAAAAATAAACAAATATCGCTGCACCAAACGGTGTATGTTCCCATTAAATTTGAAATAACATACAATTATAAGTTTGTAATAATTTTTATTTGTAATATAAATATAAATTTCCATTTTTCGTATGTTTCCCTTTATTTGTACTGAAAGTTCTAACTTCTATATTGTGGGAATTTTATTGTGGGTTTACGAGAAATAGCCTTTATTTGATTGAACGCGAATAAAGTTGACAAACTTAAGTTTGCTGGCTTACGTACTCATTTTGTATGAAATGACCTACAAATATAAAAAATCAAAAATCACCTTCACAATTTTAGTTTAATACGTATACGCGATCTCGAAATAAATTATCTTGACAGAGAGACAACAAAGTTTTTACCTTTTGAGGAATGGAACTTAAAAACAACGATGTATACATTTTTTGTAAGTTAACGCTCTATCCCGCATGTAGTAGGGTAGCGCTACGACGTCCTCCAGCCTATACAAAGTATGGACTGTAGTGTAAAACATACCTTTAATTAAATGTGTAAAATGTTATTTACAAAAAGTTCTCTAGAGGGAATTTATTAATAGAGTGCAATAATTTAACAATTATAGATATCTAAATAAGTAAGAGGGCAAAATGATGTTCCGCCACGATCAGCTAACCTGCGCTAAACTCGCTTTCGCTTACTTTTCGAGATTAGCGCGTAAAAACAAATTAACATATGAGTTTTGTTATAATAATATAGATTTACATGATTTTATTCAGGTTGAAATCCAAATGCTGGATACTGACAAGCTAACATTTGAGCATCACTGTGGCGGCGCTGTGATAGCGGAGAGACTGGTCCTCTCTGCGGCACATTGTTTTGATAAAGTAAGTCTAACTGACGCCTAACTCTTTCACTGACTGACCGAGGCCACTCGTGGCACAGGGGCACAAGGTGTGTCTGTGAAATCCACTGATTGTGGGTTCGATCCCCTCTCGAGGAAATGAAATTTATATTTTGTAGTTCTTCGCTCTGGTATCAAGACAAAAGTGGGGTTTCCTCTGCCTACCCTGCTGTGTGCGGCATACAGCGTTAAGCTGATTTACTTATTTTTTAAGTCTGAAGTCTGACTGTAATCGCAACGGTTGTGTTGGGTTGGTTGTGGGTTCGAGTCCCATTCGAGAGAGTGAAGTATTTCGAATTCATTACTCTGGTAAAACAATAAAGTGCGGACTTGAGTTGCGCCATCCAACACGCAATGTCTCAAAAATTGGTTGACGCGTGGGAAACGACGTGTTTTAACACAAGATTACATCTGCTTACCCTGCTTTATGCGGGTTACACCGTGAAACTAAAAAATATAAACAAGCAAAAAATATTATCTCAATTTTCAGCAACCACTACAACTGGACCATATTAGGTTGCTAGTTGGTGAACATCGTCTAAAGATGCAAGATAAACACGAAAACAGATTCCTGGCCGAGAAAGTAGTACCACATCCGGAATTTAGGAAGAGTGAGTTTAATTTCTATGTCTTGTTTATATTTAGGGTTCCGTACCTGGAAAAAAACGACACCTTATAGCAGTTGTCCGTTTGTCTGTCCTGTCTGTCAAACCATTCTTCTCAAGATTGCAGAGTGGTATCAGAAGAGGTATCAGAGCAAGCCTAAATTAATGTGAAATATCCAGGCCCTTCGATTTACTCCATATCGTATAAAACTCACAGCGTAATCAAACCAATATGTACTCGTAATTACCTAGAATTGTAAGATCAAATTTAACTACTAAACGTAATGTAATGGAACGGTGTGTCTTAACACTAGGTTCCCTCTGCCTTCCCTCTTGTATGCGGGATACAGCGTGAAGCTGTTTTTTATTTATTTCAAACAAAACTCGTGGATATGCCCGAAAACTTAAAATTTTTCTTTAATAATTTTTTTTTTTTTTTTTCAATTTTTATAGATATGATTTTTTAAATATTCAGTTTACCACGAACATAATATTATGTCATTTGTAGTCATCTAATTGTGCATCTTTTTTGTTTTATTGTGATTTTAATAATTTGAGAATATCACTTACATAATTAAAGTTGTCCAGAAGAGTTATTGGTTGAGTTCAGGTTTGGTATTAATAAAATCTGGTGATTATCTAGTCTTTGTTTTTGGTAGCAATATAGAATTGATGCCTTTATTTTGCAAATTTCCTAGTATTCTCTACGGGAGATAGCCATCTTCGGGATCTTCTACTTCACTTGGTACGGAACCCTCGGTGGGCGACTCGTACTTGACCAATGCTATTTTAAGGTTACAGCAAGCAAAGCGTGCAGGGGGCCTAGTACAATATCTTAAATACCTAAGCCTAGTACAATATTGTAAATTATATTTTAAAAGAACAGCTTTTGACCTTATTGCCGCCTTTTCTTAGCAAAACTGTCTTCCGAGCTGGTGGTAGCTTCCTGTAGAACTCACACGACTGACATTCTCATTTTTTGCAACACTATTATTTTCTCCTTATAATTTTCTAATTTAATACTTTCCAGTATAATATTTAAAAACTTGTTAAGAGCTCAGAAATTTTGTTCCTATATTATAAAAGTGCTTACAACAGTCTCTTTGAATGAATCATATTTTTAACTTGATTGTTCATATATTTTTTTAGTTTCATGTTGTATCCTTCGTATCCCATGTACTGCTCAATTTTTGAGACATTAAGTGTTGAGTGGTAGTACTTCCTTGTATCGTTCCGAGAATGGGAATCGAATCCACAAACGTCGTTTTTACAGATTATTTGTTGCGTGTTAATGGTGAAACTAAACGTCAAGTTAGCCTCGTTAACAGAGCGAGGAAATAGAAATATTAAGTATTTAATTTCCTCGAGTCGGAATCGAACCCACAACCTGTCACGTTTAAAGCCGCCATAACTGGTCTCAATGACTATATTGTCATTTTATGTATAATTTTGGAAATACTGTATTAACTCGTCTTCGAACCTGAATATTTCACCCTAATATTTATTATAGTAATATTTCTACGTCTTCTCTTAGTGTTAGTATATTTAGGGAGATAAATTAAAAACTTCACCCCTTTAAATTTTTTAAGCCCTTTAGATGAGAACACTTCTGCGGTCGGATCTTGACGAGTTGGTCCTTTCATTAAACTTTAGTGAAGTATAGTTGTATATCGATAACATATAGTTTATTATTTTTTTTTCTTTTTAAGAACTACTACTAACTTGGTATAAAATTGGAATTATTTTCGCCATAAACATGTAGTACGTCCACGATTGTGGGTTCCATTCCCATTGAGGGGAATGAAATATTTAATTAAATTAAAAATTAAATTAGCTTCACGCTGTATCCCGCACACAGCAGGGTAGGCAGAGGGAACCTAGTGTTAAGACACTCCGTTCCCCACTTTCTGCTGAATTCTGAAGGCATTGCGTGTTGAGTGGCAGAACTCAACGCCGCGCTTAACCTCGATACCAGAGCGAAGAATGGAAATATAAATTTAAGTAAATATTTCATCTCCTCGAATGGGGATCGAACCCACAACCAGTCGGTTTTGCAGTCACATCTCGTGCCGCTGCGCCACGACCGGCTTGAAATATTTAATATTTTAAGTTTTTCGCTCTGGTAACAAAGTATAGCGCAGCGTTGAGTTTCGCCCCAAGTGGCGGAGAGCACGGAACTGAGTGTCTTAACACTAAGTGTCTTAAACTACTCTACTACATGCGGTAAAGCGTGAAGACAAATGGAGGTAAATGGAAAATCTTAACATTATGTTCCCTTTGCCCATCTTGATATATCCAAGATAAGTATTATTATAGTTTGTCAATCGATTTCTATACTTTTTAAATTTCTGACATCACTATTCCCACCCCTATCGCTTCAGTCTACGTGACGATTTTTACCTTTTATAGGGTAAGTGGTCTGGCCACAGCGGGGTGCAAAATGGAGAGATATTAAAAAATAATATCATAATACATGGTTTTGACACCATCATGGCACATTGGGACAATATTTGACTGTATACGATAATCGTGGGTTCTATGTCAAGAATTAAGGAGGGTTGTTTTCCCATATATTCGGCTTTACACAGAATCCCGTATATAGCAGGATAGGAAAGTACTAGTACTTTTTTTAACATTAATATAAAAGAATAGATATTATGTATCTATATCGGTTTTCGTCGGTGGAACTACAATATATATTTTAAACTAATACAATTTTTGTCTGCAATTCCAGATGGCCCCCACAGCAACGACATAGCAGTGGTCCTAGTGTCCAGATCGAGTGTTCAATTCAATAGTCACGTCAGGCCGATATGTTTGCCTGACAAAACTGACAGTGCTGGTCGCTGGTGCGCTGTCAGTGGCTGGGGATATCAGACAGGTAGAGAACTTTTTTTTTTATGTTTGGATATTTATGTCAGTAAGTCTTAGCTAAGTTTTGGAGTTAACTGCTTAGTAAAAAATAAATAAATCAGCTTCACGCTTTATCCCGCTCACAGCAGGGTAGGCAGGGGGAACCTAGTGTTAAGACACTCCGTTCCCCACTTTCTGTCGAATTTTGGAGGCATTGCGTGTTGAGTGGCAGAACTCAACGCCGCGCTTAACCTCGACACCAGAGCGAAGAAATGGAAATATAAAATTAAGTAAATATTTCATCTCCTCGAGTGGGGATCGAACCCACAACTAGTTGGTTTTACAGTCACACCTCGTGCCGCTGCGCCACGACTGGCCTCATCTTGTCGTGTCAATTAACTGCTTAGTGCTGAAGTGATATATGTTTATGTTTTATGAGGCCGTTGTTGTTGCTTATTTCATTATAAGCGCGACGCTTGTGGGTTCGATATCCAGTCTTGGATTTTCTTATATCCATTACCACGCTCTTATAAGGTACAGCGCGATATTTCACTATGCACCACACAATGTCTCACAAATTGGGTGAAAAATGGAGAGCGGAGTGTTCTAACTCTAGAATCGTGATACTGCGTGGAGCTATTTAAATAAATGAATAAATTAAAAATATTGAGCTTCGCTATTCAACGCACAATGCCTCCAGGATTCGGCGGAAAATAGGAAACGGAGTGTTTTAACACCAGATTCCATCTGCCTATCCTGCTGTGTGCAGGATACGGATAAAAAAATGTTTACTTATTTTAAAGAATTCATCTTTCTTCTTCATCCAACATTTCCACATAATATCTTCGTAAAGCGCCTGTGTAATTTAGTAAGCAATATTACGTTTTTGTGTAATAGAATGCAATATTTTATCAATTTGTTTATCTTACGATATTATAATTTTCTAAGCATCTTATAAAAATAGTAGTACCCGTAGAAATTTCAAGAAATCCTCTCTTAGTGCTCTCCTACACTCCCTAACTTACCTATATGCCAAGTTGCAACTTTACCACTTTAGTAATTTAGTCTGTTTTGTCGTCTATTAGTCAGTCAGTAATAGATTTTTTTATATTTATTTTTAACTCTACATGTGTTAAATCTACGTCTACTTAACACATTTAGGATTATTATTATTTTTACAAAGTGAACTTTTCAATTAAGACACTTCATTCTCCATCTCTGATCCCCACTCCATTCTAGAAGCACTTCAACGAAATCACGATAATACGTTCTATAAAGATAAGCAATTCTTGACGAACGCGCGGTGTTCAGTTCCTCCATTGTATATATATAATATCTCGAAAATTGGAATGGAAATGGAGAACGATATCTCTTAACACTAGGTTCCCTCTGCCTATTCTTTTATATATGCGGAATACAGCGTGAAGCTAAAAAAAAATATTGAACTGAGTCAGAATTGGACCTACATATGAACACATATAGCCACGATCGCTTTATATATGTATTAATAAAGAATGTTAATGTTCTCTTCCTTACTTATCTTCTAGAAGGAACAGATACAGAACAGAACTTCGCACCAGTGTTGAGAGCTGCTGCTGTACCAGTTCTGGATCAGAACACTTGTAGGAAGGAGAAGGTACTGGGTGGATGTCAGCAAACTATACTGGACTCTATGTTGTGTGCAGGTGAATTGATTTTTAAATGATTAGAATATATGTTTTTTACACTTACACTGTATCCCGCACATTGCATGGTAGGCACAGGGAACCTGGCAACCTTGTCTTCTGCCACACATCAAACAAGCACTGTACTGCGTGGCGGAAATCATCGCCGTTACCAGAGCGAAGATATTGTGAAATATTTCATATTCGAAACTGTAGCGTTATTTAGATAATACTATTTTTGGGAAAAAAAATGGTTTGTAACTTCTGTGCTATAATTTTCAAGAATAATTTCAAAAAAGTTAAGATCCTCTATGTGCAGCGATTACTTTGTATTTCCACTCGGAGGATCTTCATTTCCTCGTTCTGGTAAATAATCAAAGCGCTGCCCACGAAAACTACCGAAAACCGTGAAGATTTATTTTTTAATGTTGGGAACAACATTTTGCATCTGATTTCTATAATTATAAGGAATCAAAATGGTCATGAGTTTTTTGTCCACAAATGAATACTTGTATTATAACTGATACATTTATATTTTATCGTTACAGCTTTCTTACACTATTTAAAACGTTTTCCACTTTCTCAATATTAGAGAAATTACCTTTAGCTTACTTTTAGATTGACTGACTTTCTGTTCCTGTTCGTCTATATCATGAACACATATAATTATAGAATAGTTCTAATTTAGAAAAAAAAATCGAGATTTGAATTGCTTTGTTCAGTTCCGCCACTCAACACGCAATTCATCCAGAATTCCACAGGAAGTCGGAAACGGAAGCGTCTTCACACTAGGTTCTCTACGTTCCCTGTTCTGCTTACCCTATTAACAGAAAAAAATTGGCCATTACCTAGGCCTGTCTTGACTACCTTGGCTAAGTTCACTACCAAAGCAACAGCATATAATATATAGGTATTTCTGTACCAAATACAGTATAAATATTTTTTTCTTCGAATGGACTTTATTGCTTTTGATTTGGACTGGTCTTGACAGCGTCACCGGGCTGGGAGAAAGTATCTAAAGAAAAAGGATATATAAATATAAATAATTTAATATTCATTTCCAGGAGTCCTATCAGGAGGAGTAGATGCTTGTAAAGGAGACTCAGGGGGTCCTCTCGCCTGTTTCACCAGTACCAGATGGCAGTTACATGGTGTAGTGTCATGGGGCTCCGGATGTGCGAGGCGGGCGAGGCCGGGTGTGTATACTAGAGTGGCCTCTTACGTGGATTGGATAAGAAGCACTGCTTCTTCGCTAGGACAGAAGATATCCTAGGACTTTTCCTTACGTTTAGACAATTGTTAGATTTATTGTATGTAATATGTTTCCAAAAGAGATTTGAGCCCACAATCATCATGAAATGTTCCAATTGCGCTAGTAGGTGACTGAAACATGTAATTATATAATTGTTTCATTGAAAAAATTATCTATAGATATTGAGTATACGATAACCTAGTTATAGCATAATAGGAAATAGATATATTATCTATGTACGATAAAATACATGTGTTTATTTTTTTAAATCGTCCATCGTCTCTTCTTTTGTTAGCTTCATGCGGTATCCCACATATAGCATGGTAGACAGAGGAAATGGCGGAACTCAACGCCGCGCTTTATTATCTTTAATCGTCTTTTATATATGTTGGGGTAGCTAGAGCAACCTTGCCCTAGGACTTCTCCTAGGACAAGGTTCTTCCCTGGGGCTTCTCCTGGGGCGTCTTGGAGGCGACTGTGGCCCGCAATAGGCGGGCCTTCCACAGAGACGTCGTAGTGGTATGTGCTGACGATTCTGTAGTGTCTCATGTAGTTTTCCGCCGGGTTTTAGTGGGTAGTATCAGAATTTTCTTATATGAGTCTCAGAGTAAGGCACATCTGTCATGCGTATGGATGGTCTGCATAAAAGCATTTACCAGCGTCACAAAAAAAGAAAAGGCAACCCTAGTGTCAAATATATCCGCCCTCTATTTTTTGTTTATTTAGAAGATATGTATGGCAAAGCGCGGCGTTGAGTTCTGCCACTCAACACGCAATACGTTCAGAATTCAGCAGAAAATGCTGAACGGAGTGTCTCAACACTATGTTTCCTCTGCCTACCCTGCTGTGTGCGAGATACAGCGTGAAGCTGATTTTAGAAGACATGTAACTGAATACAACGTATTCTATCCAAACACAACAGCAAAGCGAAAATACACATACATTTTTTAAAATTTCTTTATATTGCTTTTCTTTGTAGGGTTTTTAGCTTCACGCTATATACCGCGTAGAGCATTGGCAGCAGTGCGAACCTGTTAACAAACTTTGTTTTTTTAAATAATTTATTTACCCAAAAGGGGGATCGAACCCATTATCTGTGTTGCGGCATTCGTTATTTTTTAATAATATATAAGTGAAATCCACAAATATTTAAAATAAGTGTAAATTAAGATGTAATACATTTATCTTTTATTTATAATTTACTTTTAAATTATAATTTAACGCCAAAGATTATTTTATAAATGAATTGTCAAATAAAAAAAAATATAATTAAATAATTTTATATGAAATAAATATTTCTAAATGTAAGTAAAACAATAAAATTTTATTTATTAATTTATTGTAAAATCATAGTTAAATTATATAAATAGT
Source organism: Heliconius erato x Heliconius himera (assembly GCA_013421005.1). NCBI lineage: Eukaryota > Metazoa > Arthropoda > Insecta > Lepidoptera > Nymphalidae > Heliconius > Heliconius erato x Heliconius himera. Next base: position 29,094 of record JAATLQ010038101.1, on the reverse strand, counting down.
GATTAATAGTAAAAGATTAGTAGAAAGTAGATTAAAGTAGTATTTAATAGAAAATAGTATAATATAACAATAAGTTATTTATTTTTTTATATTTAAATAATAATAACTTGTTAGTACTAGTTAGTGTTTACAAATAAGTATTATTTATTTATTTTTTGAAACTTATAACAGTATTATAATAAAATTTTAATAATATATAGTTATGTGTTTTATTTAACTACAGTTTAATAATAATAAAAAATAGATAAACTTTTTTTTTCTAGCTGCATACTGTGCCTCTAATATATAGCAGGGTAGATAGAGGGAACCTGGGAACCTAGTAATAAGACTCACCCCACCGTTCTAGTTAAGACACTTCTGTTCCGTAAGTACTTTCCGCTGAATTCTCCAGGCATAGTGTGTTGAGTGGCGGAACTATTGAAATATTAAATATTTCATTCTGCCGAGTTGAGTTGAGGCCAGTCGTGGTGCAGTGGCACAAAGTGTGACTGTAAAACCGACTGGTTGTGGGTTCGATCCCCACTCGAGGAGATGAAATATTTACTTACATGTATATTTCCATTTCTTCGCTCTGGTGTCGAGGCGGGGCGCGGCGTTGAGTTCTGCCACTCGGCACGCAATGCCTCCGGAATTCGGCAGAAAGTGGGGAACGGAGTGTCTTAACACTATGTTTCCTCTGCCTACCCTGCTGTGTGCGGGAAACAGTGTGAAGCTGATTTTTTTTTGATTCTGCCGAGTGGGAATCGAACCCACAGCCGTCGCGTTTACTACTCAATTTATGTTATTTTTCTTTTCAAACCACGTTTCGGTTCCTAGTAGGTACATTATATCTGTCAATACACGATATCGTTTGACATACATAAAGTTCGTCAATTTTGTAATTAAAGGTCATGTTAGTGGGACATACATGCGAGCTTGTTGTCTTTGTCGTCCACTAGAAGTATGAAGTATATATATAATATATTTTGGGGCCGTCGTGGCGCAGAGGCACTAGGGTTTGTCTGTGACGCGATGGTTGTCGGTTCGATCCCCAATTGAGGGCAGGAATTATTGTTTATTAATATTTTCATTTCTTCGTTTTGGCAACAAGGCAAAAGCTCAGCGTTAGTAGAAGTATGGATCTATATGTAAAATACAAGATATTGTTTATTCAAATATAAAAATATATAAAACTGATCCGCTCGGAAAGCAGTTCTGTTGAGAAGAGACGGCAACAAACTCAAGTTGTTATATTATTAAATATACTATACTATATACTTATATATTTTATAATTAGGCCGTCGTGGCGCAGGCGCATAAACGTGCGACTGAAAACGCAACAGTTTTGAGTTCTATTCTACTCAGTAAAATTAAATATTTAATATTTTCTTTTCTGAACCTGTATTCCGCACAAAAACAAAAGGTTGGTAGGTTTCACATTAGGTGTTCATATCTTCAACATAAATTGTAGAACCGAGAAGAAATTCGTAGGTATCAAACAAAAAAGTTTCTTCATAACTTGTCCAGTTGCTTTTGCGTAAAAGCCTGTCCGTCTGTTTGTCCATCATATTGAACAATCACAAAAATAATATTCATCAAAAAAATATCGCTTCGCTTGTACGATTGGAAAACAATACTTAACCTAATCATAGATGAATCAAAACAAATAAAATTATAAATATGATTGCTAGTACATATAGGTTTTATATATAAACTCATTAAATATGATCTAGTTACCTCTAGGGTGAAGGCTACAAATTCAAATTCAAAATATAGTATTATTTGTATACAACATAAATAATCAAGACATAAGTTGACGCCTATTGCGGTATAGTTTGGAAGTTTCTGTGTTCATCATTATTTAGAAGAATATTTACATTATTACTTATTTAAATTAATATTTCTATTATTATTTATTTAATTGAGGCCAGTCGTGGCGCTGCTGCATTATTATTTTTTTACTTCATTTTGTATTCCGCACGTGACAGTGTAGGCAGAGGTAACCTGGGAAGCTAGTGTTAAGACACTTCCGCTTAACATTTTTCACCGAATTCTTTACGCTAATTTAAATAAATTTATCAGCTTCACGCTGTATCCCGCACACAGCAGGGTAGGCAGAGGGAATCTAGTGTTAAGACACTCCGCTCCCCACTTTCTGTCGAATTCTGGAGGCATTGCGTGTTGAGTGGCAGAACTCAACGCAGCGCTTTGCCTCGACACCAGAGCGAAGAAATGGAAATATAAATTTAAGTAAATATTTAATCTGCTCAAGTGGGGATCGAACTCACAACCAGTCGCGTTAACAGTCACACTTTGTGCCCCTGCGCCACGACTGGTAGTAATATTTTGTTTATTTTTAATTATAACAGTATTTATGGCCAAACGATGTATTTACCTATTTAAATAAAACATGAAACGGAAAAGGGTTACGTAAATACGTATTTAAGTATATTTAATTGTGTCACTTGTTGAGATAAAGCGAGTCACGTGTCCGTGCATATGAATGGAAGGTCAGATATTTATTGGGAATTCATTTTTTTAGCTTCACCCTGTACAGCAATTAAAATGCTCCGTACCGCCGAATTTTTGTGACATTGGGTGTTGAGTAGCGGATCTCAACGCTACTCTTTGTCTTGTTACCAGAGCGAAGACATGAAAATATACATTTAAATAAATATTTAGTGTCGAGGCAAAGCGTGGCGTTGAATTCCGCCACTCAGCACGCAATGCCTCCAGAATTCGGCGGAAAGTGGGGAACGGAGTGTCTTAAAACTAGGTTCCCTCTGCCTACCCTACTGTGTGCCGGATACAGCGTGAAGCAAAAAAAAAATATTACATTTCCTCGAGTGGGGTCGGACCTACAACACTTGTATGTAATTATTTTTTATATAAAAATATGAAGGAAATTCTAATTGCAGTAATAATTAAGAAAGTCTTTCTATGGCGAACAGACTTTTTTTATCATATCGGCGGAGATCAAACGTACAATCTCCAGATTACCTCTAAACATTAGACATCCAAATACTAACTAAAAATACTACACTTAGACTCTTATATAAAGGTGATATTAATCATAAGCTTATCATACTTAAATCCGTACATAAGAGTACGTCCAATCAAAAGTCTCACATACTAAAGCCCCCTATATACTTATACCTGAATATTCACGGGACCCTACATAAACAGACTAAAGTTAAATACTTATTTAGAAAACGTATAAAAATTTGAACGCGGCGGGACTCGAACCCGCGCCTCCTGGAAACCGACCAGGCGCTCTGACCACTAAGACATGCGTGCCAGACTAAAGATATTTCAAATTAATTAAATCAGTGCAAACCTCGTCACATCCAGCTGTCAAGAGCTAGCGTTCATTGGATGTGGCATATTGCTCTAAACAAAATTGGATAAGGATATTCTCAGTTCAACTGTAAACTGGCTCCCTGAGAAGATGAAGATTTACGGGTGCAACCATCTCAGTAGACTCTCCTAACAAGGTCCACACGCAAGTTCAGAATCAACATATTAAAAGGAAGACAACTCAAATACATCAGTAGTCATAATTTAGAAATAGTCCAACGACAGTTCCACACATGACAGCAACAACAGCATGTGATATATGCTGTTGTTGCAATCAGCAAGCAATGAGCAAGTTCTACACCGACGCTAAGGAAGACGCAAACGACAGGTTTATCAGTCGGGCTAACGATGCTACCTCGACCGACGTAATGAAGTACAATCAAGATGGCTATCTCTTATAGAGACGACGAGGCAATCCGCATCCTAACAGCGAAAAACCGAACAGGCGTCATCCACGGAAATGAAGACAAACACCTGACTAACTTTCAAAAGAACTCTTCTACACAAACTACTACAACAGCAACTACTATTACAAAAACACAAAACAAAATATTGGCACTCCTCAAGTACTTCGAATAAAACATGACTCAGTATCAACAGCGATGTAAACGAGTCTACTCATATAACAATCGCAAAAAACAACCCAAAAGAGCAAAAAAGGCCGCGGGAGAATTAAATCTGTGGTGTACTTTACTAAAAAAAAAGTAAACCTGCATTTTGTAATAGTACTTATCAAGCAGGATAGGCAGAGGGAACCTAGTGTCAAGACACTCCATTTCCCACTTTCCGCAGAATTCTGGAATCATTGCGTGCAGAGTGCCGTAATTCAACGCCGCACTTTGCCTCGATACCAGAGCAGATAAGAAATGTAAATATAAATTTAAATAAATATTTAATTTCCTCGAGATATCAAAAATCTAACACACTTAGACACCTAAATAATAGTACCAACCAAAAGTCTAACTTAGACACAGATATAAAACCGTTCAACATACAGACGCAACCAGGTCACAATTTAATATTACGCATTGATTGTGTTATCTCTGCATACCCTCATTAGTGCTTGTGCGGTGGTACAGTTAATACGTAATTTAACTCTGCAAATAATTAATCGACGATGGTCACAACTTTTTTGGATTTTTATAATATGTAAGTATGCTTTTATGAAAAAAAAGAAAAAAAAAAATGGCTGAATAGTGTTAGATCTTTGTTAAGTGTTGAGTAGTATTTTTTTTTAAATTTTATTGTAGAGATTTTTAATGTCTTTGTCAATAATTATTTGTAATAAAAAATGTCTTATCGACGTAACGGCAAAACCATAATAATACCTAAAGACAGAGACTCTGATATTTGACTCTAATTAAATATTTGATAATAAATGCAATTATGTCAAAAAACTTACAATAGTTTGCCGAAAGCATATATGCTAATTGGCATATACTTACTAATTTAATTATTTTATTATATTTTAATAAACGGGGACCTAAAATGTAGTGATGGGAGCAAAGTGTCTTAGAACATTAGGTTCCCAGTTTCTGCCTACTCGGCTACGTGTGGGAAACAGCGTGGAACTAAGAAAATAAAAATAATGGAAATTCATCGAAACACTGCTACAAGCTGCTAATTTATATAAACTGGTTTCTTAAATCATCTTATAGTAATTTGGCATTTGCTTCTAATCGTAAAGAATTAGTTAATAAATAACATCATTATGTTAAATTTAAATTATTACTAAATTTAACATTCTTTCATTCCATAAATAAGAGTCGACTGGTTGTTGATTCGATCCGAGGAAATTAAATATTTATTAAAATTTATATTTACATTTCTTATCTGCTTTGGTATCGAGGCAAAGTGCGGCGTTGAATTCCGGCATTCTGCACGCAATGACTCCAGAATTCGGCGGAAAGTGGGAAATGGAGTGCCTTGACACTAGGTTCCCCCTGCCTATCCTGCTGTGGGATATAACGTGAAGTTGATTTATAATTTATAATTATAATTTATTATAGAGGCCTGTCGTGGCGCAGTGGCACAAAGTGTGACTGTAAAACTGACTGGTTGTGGGTTCGATCCCCACTCGAGGAGATGAAATATTTACTTAAATTTATATTTCCATTTCTTCGCTCTGGTGTCGAGGTTAAGCGCGGCGTTGAGTTCTGCCACTCAACACGCAATGCCTCCAGAATTCGGCAGAAAGTGGGGAACTGGGTGTCTACACTAGGTTCCCTCTGCCTACCCTGCTGTGTGCGGGATACAGCGTGAAGCTGATTTATTTATTTTTTATTTTATAATTTATTATATTTTGAGGCCGTCGTGGCACAGGTTGTGACTGTAACGCAATGGTTGTGGGTCGGATTCCCACTCGAGGGACTACATTATTATTTTTTATATGTTCATTTCTTCGCTCTGACACCACTTAAATGCCTCGAAAATTTCCGCGAAAAGTGAGGAACGGCGTGTCTTAACACTAGGTTCCCTCCGCCTACCCTACTGTATACCTACGGGATACAGCGTGAAGCCGATTTATTTTTTTAAAATGATGTTTAAATATCGTACTAGCATATCGAACGGGCAATTGATCCAAAAAACTTTCACTTCTGGAATTTTTAAAATTATGAAAACATAGATAGATTGAGGGGGTCATGGCGCAGGGGCGCAAACGTGCGACTGTCAACGAGACGATTGTGGATTCGATTTCCACTCCCGAGAAAGATATATTTAATATTTTCTTTTTGTGGCCCAGGTAATGAGGCTAAGCGTGGCGTTGAGTTCCGCCACTCAACACGCAATGTTTCCAGAATTCGGCGGAAATTGTGGAACGGAATGTCTTAACACTAGGTTCCCAAGTTCACTCTGCCTACCAGCTGATGCATGAGGCTTTAAAAATAACATTATGAAAAAAACCTGATAAGCGTGCTTATAATATAGTTTATTTTGACCAGTTACTTATCTTATATTTCATAATAAAGTTATTTTGTCTTACTTTTAATCTATAGCATAATATACTAAACTTGTAAAAGGGGTCAAACATGTGAATGGAATATAAACTAAAAAAAAAAACATGGTTAAGTTCGAGTCGATCTCATCTACTGAGAGCTCCGTACCTATTTCATGTTTATAGGTCAACGGGAAGTACGACTTATAAAAATTTACACACTTATCTTTGCGAGCGTATGCCACAATTTCATATGAAATTAACTATAAATATAAGTTTGTAATTGTTTTTTAGTGATAAACTTAATACCAATTTATTCTTACATTACAAAAATCATAGTTTTAGGTTAACGGGAAGTAAGAACGCTTAGATAGATTTTGATTGCGAGGTAACTTTCATACAAAAAAGATCGATATACAAACGCTGTTATTTTGACGTTAGCTTATAACCATATTCAAAGAGGATCCACTTTCCTATATTCAAAGAGGATCCTGGTCTTTAAACTTGTATATTTGATTATAATTTTAGTAACACATTATATTATATTAATATCATATAGACATTAGTTTCATAAAAACGACCAAGAAAAAAAAAAGAAATTATTGAAACAGACAGACAACAAAGGTATCTTATAAGAGTACCGTTTTTTTTGAGATAAGGAACCCATAACCTAAACCTAATAAAATGTCCGAAATTATTTTTTTAAGGTCACTTTAAAAGCCATATGTACGATATACTAATATATATTATACAACACAATATACTAAGTGCAAAGGTGATTGCCCGATCTTTTAGAGTAATGAACTCTTGATATGTAGATGAAATTGAACATACAACACAATAAATCGAGTATTATTAAGCAGTGCCGATAGAACATAGTGTCTAAAGACACTATGTTCTCTCTCTTCTTCGCTTTCCGAAAGCTTTTATATAGCATTTATTTTTTTAAGCTTCTCTCTCTATTTCGCACTTAGAAGGCAGAGGACACCTTGGAATCTAGTGTTAAGACACTCCTTTTCCATTAATACGCCTCCATTCCTCCTCATCTGAATTCTCGACACTGCGTGTTGAATGGCGGTATTCAACGCCGCGCTTTAGAACTTTTCCAGAGCGAAGAAATCAAAATAATAAATTGTTCATTCTATCATGTAGGGATCGGACTCACAACCGCCACATTTACGGTCACGAGTTTGCCCTACGCCACAACGGCCTCGACATCTCGGCCACATATTTTGAATACCGTTCTTAACTACGAAACATAAGATTCTCAATGGGATCAAACCCATAACCCAATTTGTGCCATTGCGCCACTACTGGCCTTAAACTGGTCTCGTATAGTGATACTTACTTACTTTTTTAACTTCAAGCTTTCTTCCTAGCGGCTAGTCAGAGTGAACGGAGCGCCAAACGCTATGGTCTCTACATACCTCTTTCTATATTTAATCGTTCAAATTTCATTTCCTCGAATGGGAATTGAACCCACAACTACGTCACGTTTACTGTAACTCATATTATAGTATATTCTATTATCAATAGTTTCGTTTGTGTTATTCATATTTAACAATATATTTTACATATTATGTGCAACTTACATGATAACTTAACGTGACCTCTTTGCATTTCTACGTATTCTATTCTATACACGATAGATATATGTGATGAAACAAATGAATTAGGTACACTTTCTAATACAATTGTTTTTTAATTATTTTTACGTTATTTAAGGCCAATGTGTCTCAGTAGGATAATGGTCGATCGATCTCTACTATGATAATTGAATTATTTCCCCCTTGCTCTTATAAGACACCGTGCGGTGTTGAGTTCCGCAATTCGACGCACTGTCTTGAAAATTAGGCGGAGTGTCTTAACACTAGGTTTTTTTGCCAGCTCTGCTATATATAAGACAAAGCGTGGACTTTAAAAATTGATTGTACAAAAGTTTTAACTGTATTATACAATATATTAGTATGGTTTGTTTCATAATTTTTATCAACTCTTCACATATCTCTTTTTATTAAAGACTCCTAACTATATATTATAATTTTTAATAATATCATATAATGAACTATTAATAATGTTTTTTTTTTATTTCAGATCGACCAAAACATACTGTGAAGTGATAAATGACATATATAACAGTAAATAATTATATTTTATTCATATAGATTCTACATATATATTCATATTATATAGTATACATATATATATACATATATTTCATATAGTGCAGTGAAGTAGTTTAGTTAAAAAGGAGAATTTAAAGGAGTCGGAGAACGAGTCATGTTTACATTTAATCGTAAGTATTTTATTTTATTAGCGTCACGCTTTATCACGCACTTTACCGTGGTAAATGCGGGATTATCCGCCGGGAGAGGGACAGTATTAAGACATTCCGCCCCACTTTGTCTTGTTTACAAGAGCGATGAAATAATAATTATTATTACCCTGAATGGGAATGGAATCCTAAAACCATTCCGTTTACATACAGATTCTGTGCCACGGCTCCACGACGGCCTTGAGTAAGATAAGTATTTATTATTGTTTTTGTCTCAAGATATCTTTAATCCAGTGACAAATCACTCTTTTTTGCAATTTTATTTATTTCACCAGTTTCAGATTGCGTTCAATTTGCATTATTCTTGTACATACTCTTGATAAATCAAACACACACAAATACAATATAAAAATTAACTATCTTCCCGTTGTATTGCGCGCACAACAGAGTACGCAGAGGGTAACTAGTGTTAAGACACTCTTTTCCCCATTTTTCTCGACTTTGTCTCGAGACAAAAACGAAGAAATGAAAATATAAATTTAAATAAATATTTCTTTTACTCGAGTGACATTTCAATCCATCTTACATTGCATTCGCTTCAGTTCAGTTAGCTTCAGCCAGTAGTGGAGCAGAGGCACAAAGTGCGACTGTAAATACGACAGGTTGTAGGTTCGATTCCCAGTCGAGAAAATAAAAATATTTAATATGTTCATTTCTTCGCTCTGTAGAGGTAAAACGGGCCGGAGTGCCTTAGCACTAGGTTACCTCTGCCGTCTCTGTCTGCGGGATACAGCGTGACTCTTTTACATAATTTAAATTTATCTATTCATTCCCCCGACTAAGATCGAACTCCTAACCATCGCGTGTACAGTCATACAACTGTACTTATAATACTAGAGTTAATAATAACATATTATACCTGCTGATTATGCTTGATGTCTACTTTTTGTATTATATAAAGATCCATTCACATAATATTATGAAAAAATTCTTTTGCGTATATATATTTTTTATAAACTATTTTTTATTTCTTAAGATATTGTAATTTCTTGGATTTAATCTTTAATTAAAAGTCAATTTGTTTTTAAGTATTGACTATTTTATAAGGAAAGTGACTAATGATTTTAGCCATAAGGTGATTAATTCCGTCACTCGATGAACAACTCGTCTTAGAGGTGATGAATCAAAAATGATCAAATTGCGTTCAAAACTGAATATTTTTATAGTTATTATCAGCTTTTAGACTTTTAATTATGTTACTAAGATCTTAAAAACCACAAAAAAAAATCTAAAATAAAAAAAAACAGAGTGTTTCGGGCATTGTTCACCCAACCATCACACGTACAGTCAGACCTACAAATCATTTTCAATATATATGGTTCATACATATGATATTGGCGTTTTTGCGTGCTGGCCACTTCAATCACAAATTTCTCCTTTTTTCTTACGAATTCCAAATCCAAATTTATACAGCTCTTTACACATATATTTGTTTAATTTGAGACTTCATTCATTTGTTTTTTTTTTCTATTATTTTTTTCAAACATAAGTTAGAAGGGTTAATGATGTGTATGGCGTTCGTGTCATAAAAGGAAACAGTGCGTTTTTGGTTCTAACGTTTTCGTTCGAAAATTGGATCTGTAGAACAATCCCCGTGAACGGCCGGAGATCCAAGTCGATAATGAAGAATTGAAGACTACTGTGGAAACGGAACCATCGTTACGTTACTTAACCGGAACAATAATTAAGGGTCTTTAAATAGAATTTAATTACCTTTTTTAAATTACCTGCGATGAAAACTGGATTATCTATCTCTATCTTCTCTATCTCTCTCTTTATTCTCTATCGAGAGATAGAGAATCATAGCCATATAAGTTCATACTTTGATTAAATAAATATATTATATAAAAAAAATATTAGAATTATTGTTCCTTCCATACCAAACGCCAATTTCACTAGTAAGGAACCTAAAAGTTAAGCAATTCCCCCGAGTGGTAATGAACTTACAGACGTCTGTAAATTTACAGTGAAACATTTTACATTGTAACCTTGACTTTAAGTATGCCTTAAGCTATTCACGCTGTTATCACTTAAGTATGACTTTAATTTCATATTTTATCTGACCCCTAATATTTTATTGATATTATATCCCAATTCACCTTAACTTGTCTTATCGAAGTTATTACAACTACCTTATAATTTTAAAGTGTGATGTGATATTATTTACTTGAATTTTAAAATATATTGTTATTTTTGAGGCCAGTCGTGGCGCAGAGGCACAAAGTGTGACTGTAAAATTGACTGATTGTGGGTTCGATCTCCACTCGAGGAAGTGAAATATTTATTTACATTTATATTTTCATTTCTTCGCTCTGGTGTCGAGGAACAAGCGCGGCGTTGAGTTCTGCCACTCACCACGCAATGCTTCCAGAATTCGGCAGAACGTGGGGAACGGAGTGTCTTAACACTAGGTTCCCTCTGCCTACCCTGCTGTGTGCGGGATACAGCGTGAAGCTATTTTTTTTTTTTTTTAAATAATTTTTAATATTTGAATATTATACCTAGCAGTAAGTTTTGCCACTTAATGGACTGTAATAAGAGTTTGGAGAGAAATATTTACATATAAGTATTAATATAAATAAAGGCAGGAGTGACGAGAGAGGATGGTTGAAAGAGACCATGGTTGGCCTTCTACAACACAGAATCGATGATAATGGAGGATGGTCACATAAAAAGCTGCCTCAGATTATGTATAAAGAGATTTATAAGAGAGGACGAGGTGAAATACAGTGTAAAAAAAAAACAGAAGTTATTATTGGAAAATTTTTGGATTTATTGAAATAACATCATATTGTAAGCCAAAGCAAAAATATTGCATTTAATTTTGCAAAGGTTTTTAGTCGTTACGAAGTTTATCTTCGTAAAAATTATGCGTCATGTAACATATAGGCCATTTACTTTGTACATTGAAAATTTATGGTTTTACAAAAACTTAAACTGCGATTTATCTTATTTATTTGATAAAATAAATCTTATTTGTTTGAATAAAATAAATAAATAAAGTTTTTTGTAAATGGTATATTTAAAAACGCTAATATAAACGAACAAAAAATGTTTTTAAAACGTGTTAAAGTAGAGAATGGAGTATTTCAAGACTAGATTCTGTGTTCTCACTTTCCCAAGCATTATAATAAAATAATAGAAATTACTCAATTACTTTTAAGTTATTTTAAATAGAGATAAAGGTGTATGAAAATTAAAATAACGATCACTCAGCAAAATGCAATTAAATTTATATATACTTTATTGCACAAATTACAAAAAAGAAAAATGTACAAAAGGCGGGCTTAACGCTAAATAGCATTCTCTACCAGCCAACCTTGTCGTGTGTGAGAATAAGTCTGTAGGTGTGCAGAAGAAAAATATACCTACATATACATACATTAATATCCTATAAATACATAATTATACAAGTAATATAATATATAATAAAAAAATATAATTATGATAATATAATATCGATATTCTAAATAAACTACAAAAAAAAAAAACCATATACATATATATATATACCATACCAATATATACAAATAATTACATATTAATTAAATAGATGAATATTATATATTTATACTATTTTTTTTTTAAAATGCTCTTTTACCCGGCGCTTGAATACCTCGCGAGAGGGAGCTCTTCTTATGAGCTCGGGTAATTCGTTCCATAGCCTGACTCCAGCGACTGCAAAAGAGTCAGACATGAACCCTGAAGTATGACGGGGAGTGGCCAGCATAAGATTGGATTGGGAACGTAAGGATCTATTATGGAAAGAGGAAAGGAATGCAAAATCGGCAGATAGGTAAGTGGGAGACTGGGGATCGAATAGGATGGAGTAAAGTAGACAAAGAACTCTAGACCTCCTGCGATCAACCACGGAAAGCCAGCCAAGCGGCCTCTTACAGGATGATATACGGTCATACTTGCGGAGGCCATAAACAAAGCGTATACAAGTGTTGAGTATCCGCTCAAGCTTGTTTAATAGGTCTTTGTTCAAATCCAAACAGCAAGCATCACCGTAATCAACAATAGGAAGCAGCAAGGTGTTAACCAACTGTAGCTTAGTCTGCATAGGTAGAAAGTTCTTTAGACGCATCATGGAGTGCAAGGAAGCGTAAACTTTGCGGGATATCTCTGCAACATAATTGCTCCAAGTTAATTTGTCATCAATTATAATACCTAAATCTTTTACAGTGGTGGTAAAGTTGGTGGTTGAGCCATTGTAAGTTATGTTGGGCAGTTTGCTGTGATCGAGCTTAGATAGTTGTCGCGAGCTGCCAATAATTATAGGTTGACATTTGTCAGGATTAACACATATTCCGTATTTGCACGACCAGACCGAAATATTATGGAGATTATTGTTAAGGGAATTAATCACACCAACAATATTATCTACACTAGCATGTTCATAAAGCTGCAAGTCGTCAGCATAAAGATGGTATCGAGTGCTTAAAATGGAAGTGATGGAGTTAATGAATATTGAGAAAAGAAGAGGAGAAAGAATACCGCCTTGAGGGACACCAGCTGTCACATCATGCCAGTCAGAAAAGGTCTGGCCCACACGAACCGACTGCTGACGCCCCTGAAGATAAGACGAAAACCATTGTAAAGCTGTGTTGGAGTCGGACTGTAATGGATTTAATAGGTTGCATTTAGAGAAATGACTAGAGATTTGTTGGTAAACAGTGGATTCTAGAATTTTGGAGAGGAAAGGGAGGATTGAAATAGGACGAAAATGTGACGGTAGCGTAGGATTAGATATTTTAGGGAGTGGGAGAACAAATGCCATACGCCACATCACGGGATAAATCGGTCAAAGAAGCATTATTTTATCTCTACTCCCTTAGCTCCCAAAGTGTCTCCCAGGGAGCGATGGGGGACTCGACGGAAGTGTACGTTGGCGTGACTAAAATAGGGGTCCACGAAAATTTATCGTTTTACTGAGGAAATTAAAACATTATCTAGACTTCTCCTACAAAATGTGAATCTTTGGATGGAATCGCTTTATAGTAATCGTCATTTACAGCACAATTAATTAATTATCTATATAATTCTTACTTCATTTTTCGAAAACTAGGAATTAATTAGTGATAAAAAAATTAAAATTAGGTAAATTTTGAAAGAAGTCTATGAGAAACATAAATTTGGGAACCTTTGCTCTAGATAGAAGCATAAAAAAGTTTTGTTTATACACATAAAATATATTACTATTGTTATCATTTATTTTCTTTATCTGTATTTATATATGTGATATTATGTGACATATATATATTTTGCCCTTGATGTAAATTTAAATATTTTTTTTTTATTTTTTTCCTTAAATCTGTAATTTATAGTTGCGGTTTTAAATGTGAGATTATATCACAATGACATATAGAGAGTTTTAAAGTGTTATTTCACACTTAGGAAAGAAAAATACTTATTTAGAAAACGTATATAAAATTTTTCCGCAGCGGGACTCGAACCCGCGCCTCCTGGAAACCGACCAGCTCCTGGACCGACATCTCATCTGACGTTTTCTAAATAGACTATAAAGATCCTGAAAAAGAAGAATAACATTTTTGTTATAAAAAAATATAATCATACTGAAATTTATCTCTTGTACTATGCTGGGACGATCCGCTTTAGCGATCGAAGGTTTGGCGGCGTAACTTAAAGCTGACTGATGAGAATATCTAAATCTGTAGATTTCATCAGATCATTTAAATATAGAAAACAAAAATATAAAGATATTATACAAAATAATTTACATATTTTTCTATATTACGCTAACATATAAAGAATATTAAAAATAACTATAAAATGACTTAAGACAAAATAGTCGTAAAAAACTTAGCGCTTATAACGCAGCCTTATGTGGCCTTAAAATAGTCATCCTGACTTTTTATAAAGCCCTTAGTGGAATCTTACAGCTGATTTTAACCACAGGATAATCTTGGAAATACCATTTACGTCAAAAACAAAGTTTAAAAAAACATAAACTAAAGGCCGTCTCAGTGCAGCGGCACAGCATCTGAATGCTGACGTGATGGTTGTGGGTTGAATGACTCATTATTGTTAGCTTCACGCTGTATCCCGCACAGTACACAGCAATGTAGGCAGGGGAAACCTAATGTTAAGACACTCCATTCCCCAATCAATGACTCATAGGAATAAATTATTGTTAGTTCTTCACTCTAGTAACAATACAAATGCGGCGTTGAGTTCCGATACACAACACGCAATGTCTCAAATACAGGGCGGTGCGTGCGGATCGGAGTGTCTTAATACTAGGTTGCCTCTGCCATATGCGAGATACAGCGTAAACAAAAAAAAAATATATACACTTTCTATTGTTTTTCGGGTCATTACGTGTTGAGTGGGGGAACTCAACGCCGCGCTTTGTCTCATTACCAGAGCGAAGAAATTAACATATTATATCATTAATAAAATATTATAACACAAATTTATGTAGATAGTCATTTCACGGAAATTATTAAATAGTACAAAAAAATTGGATACAAAAAACACCTTTTCATAGAAATGTTTACATATTGAAATTGAAAAATTATTCAGATTTGTGTTAACAAAAAAATATTTTCCAATGAATTCTGATATTCATTTCCTTATCCTAATTTTTATAGCTGTTTTTTTTAGTATGACGCCTTATGTTTTAAAAGTGAGGCCGCTATGGCGCAGTGAAAAAACATTTATCTATATGTGTGATATTTGTTAGTTCGAACCCACTCGAGGGTACGATTTATTAGATTTTCCGCCGCGTTTTGCCTTGGTACCAGAGCGGGAAAATGAAATTAAACATTTGAAATTGGAATGAATATTAATCATTTTAATCCTCACGAACGGGGATCGAACCCACAAGCATGGCGTCTTCAGCCACACGCTTGTGCCACTGCGCCACAACGGCCTCATAATCGAATTATGGTTCTCAATACAAAACTAATCCATCTAGACGTATTAATCATTGCAATATTGTTATAATAATATTTAACTGTATTGTTCATTGTAATATAGGTAATAATCATAATATTTTGGTCGACTCGTGGCGCAATGGGACCGGTCTGACCGTGAACGCGACGGCTGTGGGTTCGATTCCCATTCGTGGGGATTAAAATGTTTACTCTGGTACCACTCGGGGGTAGGACTTTTTTCAGTCTTAAGTAAAGTTAAGGACGACATGGCGCAGGGGCACAAGGTTGTGATTGTAAGGCGACGGTTGTGGGTTCGATGTCCACTCGAGAAAATGAATTATTATGTCTTAACAATTCTTCGCTCTGGCACCGCCACTCAGCACACAATGCCTCGAAAAATTCGGCGGAAGGTGGAAAACGGAGTGTCTTAACACTTGGTTCCCCTGCTGTATAATATATGCGGAGACATATACAGCATGACGTATATTTTTTTAAGTAATTTTTTATACGTTTGCATTCTTAAACAATGTATGAAACGTTGGTAGATGATTCAGCCGGGAACCTTTTCATTTATGCCTCCCATTTCAAAAGTTGTTGAGATTCACCTCATGTGTCAACCTACGATCTAGGTAAAACCCCCGTCTCGGAAGACATTCCTAGGATTTTACTCGAGTCAGAATTATTTGTTATACATATATTCGTGTCGTCTATAAATAGTATTACCCCAGTCCTACTCGAGGATATTAAATATTTATTTAAATTTATATTTTAATTTCTTAGCTCTGGTGTCTAAGCAAAGCGCGGCGTTGAGTTCTGCCATTCAACACGCAATGTCTCCAGTAACCGGCGAAAAATAGAGAAAAAATATATTATTAAGCAAAATTACTGTGTTTTTATTTGATTTATGGTGAAATCTAAATACAGAATGAATTTTAAAAAAAGATAATAATTAGTGATAACTCCGCGTTAAGTCTAATAATATTGATTGAGGCCGTCGTGGCACAGGGGCACAAGTGTGCGACCGTAAACGTGACGGTTGTAAGTTCGCCTCCCGCTCGTGGGATTGAAATACTTAATATTTTTATTTCTTCGCGCCTTTCCACTCCAAGTTGCGCCATTCAACACACAGTGCCTCCAGAATTCAGCTGAAAAGGAGGAGCAGTTTAGGATAAGGAAAAAAAATATTTGAGTTCAATGTAAACGATTTTTTATTATAAGATCAATTGAATAATTTTCCAATTTCAATATAAAGCGTTTCTATGAAAAGCATTTATTTTATATTTTTTAAACAATTCCATGAAATGATGATAAAATATCTTTAAAAGCTAAAATTTCCCACTATCTATACATCTTAACTAATATTGTAAAGCTGAAGAGTTTTGTTTGTTTGATCGCGTTAAGCTCAGCAACTGCTTTTTGTAGACAGTCGTTGCGCCATACCCATAAGGATGCGACTGGAAACGCGACGGCTGTGGGTTCGTTTCCGACATGGGGCAACGAAATATATAACACTTTCGTTTGTTTGCTCTGATAACAAGGCACAAAGTGCGACGTTGAGTTCCGCCACTCAACACACAGTGCCTCAGAACGGAGTGTCTGATCTGCTTATCCTGCTAAATGCGGGATACAGCGTGGAATTAGACAAAAAAAAAACAAATTGTTGTCAATGGTCTTCAGTCTTCCCAATCCTATATGCCTTGGTCCTTCCTCTAAAATGGTCAATATATGACTTATATAAGGTTACATCTACAAATAGAATATCTGTGTGGGAGAGTTTGCACTAGGACACGAATGCTTATATGGATATGAAAATCGATAATAAAGACAAGGCCTCACCTTAACCTTGATTAACCTTGTCAATAATAACCTTCAAATCACCTTGAAATAATAACAATAATAATAAATATACTTTATTTATTGCACCTTAAAAAAATTAAACAATATAAAAAATTATGACGATTTTATTTTTGGACTACACGATTATTTGATTTTTTATTACAGTGTGACTGTACTAAGCAATGTAGGAGGGAACCTGGGAACCTAACGTTAAGACATTTCGTTGCCCTTTAAGACATTTCTGTTTCTCACTTCGAATTCTTGATGCATTGCATCAGATAGTGGCACAGATTTACCAGCTGTCGGAAAATCACGGACATATTTCTTCAGACTTAAAGGACATACTTCCGTTGCATCAGGAAGTCTTAAAGGTGCATTCATTTATAATTGCAATTAATTTTCCATATATAGATGACTAGCAAAATGGTAGTCTTCGAATTTTCTTGTTCATTTTGGATCGCGGAATTTAACACCGCGCTTTATCCTACGAGGTTTAAGTAATTATTTAAATAAATACATTTCTGAAGCACGAGCGTGCGACTGTAAGCTCGACAGCTTGTGGATTGGAGAGAACTTAGTACTAAGAGAACGGAGTGTCTTAACACTAAGTTCTGCTCACCAAATTTCCACATGAAGTACCCCTACATGTTTTGATTACGCGGCGAATTTCATATAAAATGCAATAAAAACGATGGATGAACGATCCATTATATTGATTAAGAATAAGCAGTTTTAATGTGTAGCAGTGTGGTGTGGGGAAAATGAAAAGGGAACCTAGTGTTAGCACACTCAATTCCCCAAATTCATGACATTGTATGAAATCGGATCATATAGCCACATTTTGTCTACCAGAGCGAGGAAACAGGCATAATTTAAATATCATGGTAGCTTCCTGTAAGACTGACGAAACTGACATTTCTATGTAACTTGACGATTCAACAGCGCTAGTAATGGCATAATTGAATAAAGAATATTTTAATTTTAAATGTACTCTGGAGCTGAGATCGAACCCACGACCACTACGTTTGCATTGTACCGCTTCCACTAGCCGTGACATCTATTTCCGGTCGAACCGGAAAGCTTGTACGTGGATTCCTCTGCCACATATAATTTAAATATGCAATTTATTTTCCATATAGAGAAGTAAAGATAGCCGCAGCCTTCGGTTTTTCCGAACTTGGCTTTATTTTCTACTGTTGACGATTTTTATGTGACGGTTATAGTGAATCATAATTGGAAAAAACTAAGAATTGGAATTTATAGATAGATTTGAAGGCCCTTTATATATAAATAAATAGACTTAACTGTAAAAACATAATTATATAAAGACAAAAAAAGTGTATAATTATATAGGTCCTTGTGATTCTCAAGTGACTGTAAACTCGATGGTTGTAGGTTAGATTCCTTCTCGGGGGAATACGTTATTCAATTTTTTTAAATGACTCACTCTGGTATCTCAGATCTCTCTCGTATGACAGAGAAATGTCTCAAAAATTGCGCGGAAACATGTGTCACAAAGTAATGTAAAAAAATGTGTAAAGTCTTAATATTATTTTCTAACTGCCTACTGTGCTATATGCGAAACATACATTTCTACATTTACTTAAAGAAATATATGCCCGTGTATATAGCAAAAACCCCATATTTCGACACTATAAATGGAATCAAAATCAATAGGTAGGTCATAACAATAGGTACTTCCGGTTGACCTAAATTTATGAATTTTGGCAGCTAGCATCTACAAGTAGTACTAGTTCAGAAAAAATCTAAAAACTATACATTTATGGTTAACTACTAAAAAATAATCGTCTTAAAAGGAAGAAAAATTTGGTATTAAAATCGCTATTTCAATTAAGGTAACAAATCAAAGGGTTCTGGTTAAACTAAAAAAGCTTAAATTCCGAATTTTTGTGCGAAACCCTCGTTTCGCAAGCTCGACTCGCGCTTGACCGGTTTTTTTCTCTTAAACGTAGTCAAAGGCATATACTTGTATCTACGTGTAAACATCAATTACAGGTGTTTATTTAAATTCATTGACGTAAATAACCTATCGAATATGTTGAAAAAAAAATAATTAAACCTTATAACTCATTATAATATCAAAAGAAAATGATAAAAAATCGTTTAAAATATATAAATTAAGTACTACTTACTTAAAGCTGTGTATTAAAGTAATTATAATATGAGTTGCAATTATATTGTTTTTTTTAATCATTAATTATTACTGAAGTGTGTGTTTGTACGTTGATTGTTTTTCTGCTTCACACTAAATCCTGTATTTAGCAGGGCTAGTGTTGAATAGCGGTATTAAACGCCGCATTTAGTCTTGTTGCCAATTGTAGATATGAAATCTACAACCGTAGCGTTTACAATCTGGTGACTTGCCGATACCACAAGAAATAAAATTAAAAAAAATGATTTTTTCTATCAATTCAGAAACTAATATGATTTTTATTAATAATTTTAAGTATATATATACTTATTTGGGTATACTTAAAAGCAAACCAGGGCCAAGCATTACTGATAGATTATTGCTAATGTTAGCGTACTCGTGTAAAAGATGGTAGATTTAGGTGGAAAATAACTATAAAAGCAGTGGAATTGTGTCAATCGGGGGCACTCGCTTGTACGTGACGGCTAGTGTTGCCAAATTATCGATAGTTTCGCAATCGATAGTTTTAATCTAAAAAAGCCTATACGATCGATACAACAATCGATAGTATCGATCTTATCGATACTATCGATTCTATCGATAGTTTAGAAGAATACAATACAATCGGCTAAGTGCAATACTATCGATACTATCTGTAGTATCGTATCTCCTAATCGGAAATTAATCAATACAATCGATAGTATCGATACTATTAAATGTCTAGGATACAATAGTATCGATAAAGTCTATAGTATCGATACCATCGATTATTTTGCACTATCGATTATATGCTAATTTACGATAGTATTGAGTATGATTCTTAAGCTTAATTACAAGATGAAATGAAAAGAACAAAATACGTTTTTATTATATTTATAATTACGTATGAATAAGCAATTAGTTACGTACTTCAACTAAGATGTTTCTAATATCATAATGATTGGTTACTACACATGAAAATAATAAGCAATACTATCGCAAATTAGAGAGCAATCGATAGTTCACAATAATCGATAGTATCGATACTATCGATACTGTCGATATTATCGTTTCCTAGAAATTCAATAGTATCGATACTATCGATAGTATCGATGTCTTTCTGATTTGAAGATACGATACTATCGATAATATCGATAGCATTGCATTTGTCCAATAGTATTGTACCCTTTTGAACTATCGATAGTTTCGATACTATCTCTTTAATCGATACTATCGATTTTAATATCGATAGTCCTTCTATCGGACTACTATCGATAGAATATCGAATTCCGATCGATAGTCCACTATCGATCGGCAACACTAGTGACGGCCCCTGTTGGAAGGAAACTAGTGTGAAGTATTGTTAGTAGGTGATACATATCACTTATTGCAATTACATAGTATCTCTTTCAAAATAGTTTAGAATCATATAGACGATGTGTGTTTTTAACGTGTTTCTTAAAAAACGTTACCCGCTTCCGATTTTTAACACTAAAAAGACCACCTTAGCTAAATTTGTAGAAATTATTTATATAAATTTAATATTTTTCAAACAAGGAGGCTATATCAAGGCTCGGTTTAACCTTGTACGAAAAAAATAACAATAAAAGATATAAGAATAAAACATATGAAAAGACAATATATGGAATATAGCTAGCAACAGTCATAAAATCAACAAAACAGCATGTAAATTAATTCATTGAAAAAAATTAACTCAATTTTTTAGCAAACATTAAAAAGAGAATCGTACAACGACCTTCACCTTTACAGATTTGAAGATGCAAATGCGGAACGAGATCGTTTCAAATTTTTACGAGATAATCTGATATTTTGGCTTCTTCCTGAGGTATATATTATGCAATATTTACATACATATCTATAACTTGAATTATTACAATAAGTTCTTTGACTTTCACGCTTATTACACTTTTTTAATGAAACTATTTAACCGGATTAATCGCGCATATTTAGTATCATACATTTTTTGAAACCCGACGTTTCGAACACTTTGCTGTAGTCCGTGGTCACACGTGGTAGTAGACTGAGGTGGCGTTCGTCTATCAGTTGACATAATTATTATATCAAACGACCGCCAACGATTCCTTAATTATGGCGTACTGCCCTGAATTCCTGCAAAATGAGCTGATTTTATGTTGCCCTCTGGTGTGGTGGGTTTGAGAGTTCAGAGATTTTATGAGTGGGTCCCAGGTGTTAGAAAGTTTCCAAGTTTCGCAGATCATTTGGATATCTAATGTATAATCAAGAGTTCTATTTACAAACTTATGTCATTGCTATGGGTTCGCTTGTGTATTAGGTAATAGCAAATATATACAGGGACTTTGAGGAGCTCTTAGCTGTGCACCTTGTCTGCCTAGAATATATAAACGGTACGTATTACTGCAAAATGTTCAAAACATCGGGTTACCAAAAATGTATAATAAATACTAAATATACGCAATTAATCCGTTTAAATAATTTCATTTATAATTTGAAGTATTAGCTTTATTGACAATATTATTATTATAATTAAATATTTTTTTTCTATTTAATAAAAAAAATATAAATTTTAAAACTATCAGAAACTAAGTATAGCTCCATTTTATTTTTGATCTGCTGGACAATGCTCTGCTAAGTTCACAGACATCAATGCTTCCAGATCCCGCGGTAAGTGAGGAGCGGAGTGTCTTAACACTAGGCTCCCTCTGCCTACCCCGCTACTTGCGGGAAATAGCGTGAAGCTGAAAAAAAACTGGCCGTGACCAAAAAGCTCTAGAAAAATCAATATATTAATAATTCTAAAGTATTTTTTACGCATACCTATATAAACATACAAACAAACTAAAAGTGCTTAATTAAGTACCTTATTATTACTTCGTAGTGACATTTCGATCGCCTTTCAATTGTTCAAGGTCACAGGAAAAACTATTTTAAATATCTATAGGCCTATATGAAATTGACTAAAGGATTTACTTCATTATTAACAAGCATTTAAAGGCAGCTTCGCCCGCGTGGCCATGTGGAAGTTGCTAGGAGTTATGTATGACATATGAGTTATGACACATTCTAAGTTCCCTAGGTTGAGGCCAGTTTTGGCGCTTGAACACAAAGTGTGAGTTGGTTGTGGGTTCGATCCCCACTTGAGGAATTCTATATTTTCATTTCTTCGCTCTGGTGTCGAGGCAAAGTGTGGCGTTGAGCCGGAGCTCAAGGATAGAGGTTATGAGGTAGGTTCCCAAAGTAACTCGGATCGCAGGTCCAGTGGTTCTTAACATAATATTTTTTGGACAATATTTTTATAGTACAGCGTTTAGTTTAGGAGTTATATAGGCTCAAAGTCGAGAGTGACTGGTGGACATGAACCTTTTAAAATCTCATAATCCATTATTAATATATAATAATTAATATATAATAATTATAATAATTTTAATTGTTTGTATAAAAATAAATATAATATACACTGATTCGAACTAGCTAGCGCTTATGATATCTATTGAAATTTAAACACTTCAGTTTCGTTACACTAAGTTTACCTCGAACAAATGGAAAACAGATTGCCTTATCACTCAAATTTCTTTGCCTATTCTACATTATTTATATGTATCTAATATTAAAAAAGGTATTTGTAAAAATTACAACAACAACGGACGTCCGTTTTTTACTTTCCGCACAAGTTTAATACATTGTGTATTAGTGGTGGAACTTAACGCCGCGCTTTGTCTTCATACCAGAGCGCCTTTACATTCGGATGTCCCACTGTGTCACGATGGTTACAGTGGAACATAATATTTATAATAATAGAACAAAATCACATAATGTTTAATCACAAATTCATTATTTAAAAATAAAATAAATGTTGTATAATAATAATTAAACTAGGAAGTTTTGTGTAATGTAATCTCGTTAACATTAAAATTGTTATTTTGATGTTATTATTTTCTTATTTTAATTTAAATTTCCGGGTGATATATAAGCTATATAAGTTGCTGTTAAGTAACTGATAGTTATATAAGACAGGATAGATGGCTTCGCCCGCTTAAACTTATTGTTATATTACAGCCAAATAAAAATCAAATCAAATCAGCTTCACCTTGTATCCCGCAGACCAGGGTAGGCAGAGGGAACCTAGTGTTGAGACACTCCGACGCTGCGCTTTGCATCGACACCAGAGAAAAGAAATATAGTTAATTAGAAATATAAATTTAAATAAATACTTCATTTCCTTGAGTGGGGATAGGACCCACCACCTGTTGCGTTTACATTTACACTCTGTGCCCCTGCGCCACGACTGGTCTCAAAATATTTTTCTGCTGAATAATCTATTTATTGAAGAAGGCACTGGACTATACTATATTATGGCAATCGATTCCTTATAACTAAGTATTCTTGCTATCAAAATTATGTTACATATTTAGAATATGTCGCATATCATACAAAACTCTGAGTTATTTCTATTTGACTGTGGCGAAGCCCAAAAGGAGGGCTATGTTTTTAGCGCGTAAAAATGTATGTCTGTGCCTTTGTTCCCTAGTAACTGTTAAATGTTCCCTGGTAACTGTCAAAGTAAAACGATTTCGATAAGATACGTCGTTGGTCTTGTCTTCATGGCGCGAATGTTACTGGATATGTCAGATCGCTCTGGTATTGAGGCGAAATCGCAGCTGTGAATTCCCTCACTGAGCACGCCATACCTCCAGAATTCGGTGAAAAGTGCGGAAGTCTAGTGTTAACATACTCAGTTCCCTACTTTCCGCCAAATTCGCGCTTTGCTTTGTTACCAGAGCGAGGAAGAGCATAATTAAATATTTCAATCACCAAGTTGGAATTGAACCCACAACCGTCGAACATTTACAGTCGATCTTGTTGTGCCATTACGCCACGACTCACATACGTCTCACTTTATCTATCCTATTATATTTCTAAAAAGTTCCTTCTTCCACCTCTTTAACCAGTCATATCTTGTAAATATTTTCATTGAACCTGCAACCTCCTAGCAACAAAGACTAACCAACAAGCCATTAGTAACTCAATAGAAAATTCTAATTGCTACAATCATAAACACCTTGAACTAAGTTCAAGATAACAATAGCTTATTACTGTGCTAACTATACGTTAACTACAGTTAACTTAAATTGTAATTAGAAGTTAAATATTTTTTGCTTCCGGATACGATCTCACGAAGAAAGAAGCTTCATGCTTTTTCCCGTATAGCTGGTTTCTCGCATACAAGGTATCCCGCAACTTAAACTTAACTTAACTTATCTTCACGCTGTGATCCCTTGGGGAGTAGTCAGAGAGAACGGAGCGCCAAACGCTACGGCCTCTACATACCTCTTTCGCCTCGTCCACTGTCATCAACCTCTTCATACATGCGAGGAGCGTCCGTTTATGTTTGTTGTATGTTTTATACTGTATTTACGAAAGTCAACCGAAGTCTCTCCCTATACCTCTTACCGTTATTTCTATGTAGGTAGAGAAAACTTAAGACAAAGTGTAAGGACACTCCGCTCACTACTTATTACAGCAATTTTTTAGGGATTACATGTTAAGTCGTGGGAAAATGTAAATAAACCATTCAATTGTAAGAGATTGTTTGAAGCAATAAGACCGCCTTGGCATATGTATACCGGTATTTCTTATAAACATATATTTTTATTATTTTGTGTTACTTATATCTGTAGATAAAAAAAAGCAGTCAAGTGTGAGTCGGACTCGCACACCGACGCTTCCGTACCAATTTCAGAACGGTAGGTTAAACGGGAAATACGCTGTACTTATAAAAGTTAATGTATGTGCATATAAGCACTCGTTTTGTATGACATGAAGTAGAAATATGAATTTGTAATAACTTTTTTAATTAAATATCTATTAATTTTCACTTTTGGGATTTTTTTTCTTTTTTTATGTGGTAAATTCTCATATCGTGCCAAATTTTATAACAGCAGAACCACGGGAAGTACACTATAGTTTTTGATTGCACGGCGACTTTTATGTAGATTTAAATGTAGAAAAATCACTACATAAATGCTCGTATAGTTTGATTGCGTTGACTTAGCTTGATTTTTTTGTGCTTCAAGGCCGTACATCTGAATATTTGATATTTATTTCATCTTGATATCTCCTCCTATAGGGGTTCCGTTTTTACCATTTGAGGTACAGAACCCTAAAAGAGTATAATTTGGTAACTTTTTTTTAATTGAATTATTGTAAATTAAATTATTTCATTTATATATATTTTTTACGTTGTAATAACGAAACATAATATAAAATATGTTTTGTGGTGTTGCCGTTTCATCAATTATAAATCGATTGATAATTGGCTTTTAGATCTCAGTTGCTAGAAAATTTGATAGAGAAACAGGAAGGTTATCAGTAACATCTGATAGATTGCATTTAAAATCAGATGGTTATAAAATTAAATTAAAAATTAAATCAGCTTCACGCTGTATCCCGCACACAGCAGGGTAGCCAGAGGGAACCTAGTGTTAAGACACTCCGTTCCCCACTTTCTGCCGGATTCTGAAGGCATTGCGTGTTGAGTGGCAGAACTCAACGCCGCGCTTTGCCTCGACACCAGAGCGAAGAAATGGAAATATAAATTTAAGCAAATATTTCATCCCCTTGAGTGGGGATCGAACCCACAACCAGTCGGCCTGGTCGGACTGGCCTCAATTTCTATTATATTTATATTTATATATCTGCATTTTATTTAATAGACAAGAAACGGGAGTTCGCCTAAGTTTACTATTTTTTATGTGGTGAAGGAAGTGTCACCTTCAACCGTTTAAAATAGACAATGTAACTTAACAGGGACACAAGCGTGCGACTGTAAAAGACAGGTTATGAGTTCGATTTATACTCGAGGTAATGAAATAATTAATATTTTCACTTCTTCGATCTGGTAATCTGGTATTCTTAATCTTTAAGCGCGGCGTTTAGTTACTTCGCTTAACACGCAATGCCTCCAAAATTCTACGGAAAGTGGAGAACAGAAGTATCTCAATTGGAAGTTGTAGTATTTTAACAAAACGCGGCGTTGAGTTGTACCACGCAACATACAAAAAAAAAAAAAAAATACAATGCCTCGAAAATTGGGCGGTGAGTCAGGAAAAGAGTGTCTCAACAATAGGTACTCTCTGCCTACCCTGCATTATCCGTGGAGCCAATAAAAATGCAAATAAAATCGATTATTTAATATATGGTTATAGCTTTAATTTTTTTCTTTACCACTGAAACGATAAAAAAATCCCTCATTTTTATTTTTTAAATTAGCCTCCATGACGTATACACTGTGACGTTTTAATTCATAGAAACCATCAAAATATAAATAAGTATAATATTATTGCTGAATGTTTTATGTAAAAAAAAAAACTGGATCTGTTAAATGTAAAAAGTAAACAGAATAATTTTGGTTTTTCCTTATTGTTATACTATACGATAAATGATATTCATGACTTACTATCGTGAGTTTTTTTGTAGCTTCACGCTGTATCCCGCACGTCGCAGGGTAGGCAGACGGAACTTGGAAACATAGAGTCAAAACTCCGTTCTCCTTTTGTTACTTCTATCCCACACTTTCTGCTGAACTATCGGGACATTGCGGGATCAGTGGTGGAACTCAACGCCGCGCTTCGCCTCATAATCAGAGGAGGGGAGGAAATTAACATTTTAAATATTTCATTCCCTGAGTGGGAGTCGAACCTACAAACGTCGCGGCTACAACATGTTTATTTTCCTGCGCCCGATTCCTTTTTGATTTTTTTTTTATTTTATAGATGTGGATTTTTTTTAAAAATTTTTCCATGGATCTATATAAAGATAATTTCCAGGGGGGCCTTGAATTAAGCATTAAATTGATCTTTTTGTGTAAAGATTCTTTGCTCTGGTGTCGCGGCAAAGCGAGGCGTTGAGTTCCGCCACTCAACACGCAATGCCTCCAGAACTCGGCGGAAAGCAGGGAACAGAGTATCTTAACACTATGTTACTAGGATACTCCATATCCCCCTTTTCATTAGAGACATTGCATATTACATGAATCGCGAAATAGAACGCCGCGCATCTTACCACAACAAACAAATGGTAAATCAAACTAGCTTACACCTTCAACGGAATGTTGAACGCATGATAATCGAACCCACAACCATCGCGTTCACATATCCTTCCTGAGCGCGTCAACACATTAAGAAATCAAAGTTAAAGTAAATATTTCTACAAACAAGTAGAAAAACTGGAACCTACATCCTCTGACGCAGGAGACAGCGCAAAAGCCAATGAAACGTATAATATGAATTCATTATCACCTTAATGATATAAAACGCACTATACTACCTCCTTAATAGGTATTTCCTAGAAATACGTCACACATCGTGTTAGAAAAGTAAAGCTAATGAAACTACGTCATTGAATGATTATTATATGAATAAAACATTCATGATTAATGATTATTGTAGGTGTATATTCAATTTTAATTATAATAATGACATATAGGTAGTATCGGTTATCGTGCACGTAAACGCGATGGTTGTGGGTTCTATGGCGATAGTGGGGACAATTTTTTTGAACGGGAATGTTTTTTTAAAATATAATACATACTTTTATAACTTTGATTCGCGGGTTCGAGTCCCGCTACGTTCATATTCTTATACGTTTTCCAAATAAGTATTTTTCTTTCCTAAATGTGGAATAACACTTTAACACTAAAAATTTCCCTACAGAGATGCTCTGACAACATAAATAAGTTGTAACAAGCGTATAACAATTTCAACGTAGCTCGAGGAAAACGAATGGCTCAGTGGTCAGAGCGCCTGGTCGGTTTCCAGGAGACGCGGGTTCGAGTCCCGCTACGTTAAAATTTTTATACGTTTTCTAAATAAGTATTAATTTCATCATTTATAACATATAAATGATGTTGACAGACCGACAGATAGATAGACTAGCAACAAATTGATTTGAAATGGTTTTTTTTTTATTTTTATCATTATCGGGAGGAGTGGCATAGCGGATCAGCGTCTAATTAAGCGCATCAGTTGCGAGTTCGATTTCTCCACGATTTTTCATTTCCTGTTCTACGTAAAGCGCAACGTTGAGTTCCACCATTCCACCACATTGTTTATAAAGTGGAGAATGGAATGTTTTAACACTAGATTAGTGTGAGACAAAAAATAATTCTTGTTTAATTGCAAACAAGTTGTTATTCAAGATGCTTATCAACGAGAAAAATATAAAAATATTTTTAAGCTACATTTTAAAACATATTATTTTTTGTATTAAACACTGTTTATAAAATAACGACTTGTAACCCGCAACTTTGTTTGTGTGTACTAAATTATATAAGCAAAATATCAGTTTTTATCGATGCGATAGCTTTGACTGTTCTTTGCCTTTTGTAACAGTATATACCTTGAGTATAGGTAAAAAATAAATAAATAAATAAAATAAAATATGCATGGTGTAACAGTATATACCTATGGTATAAGTTAAAAATAAATAAAATAAAATATGCATGGCAATGCACATAAATAACATAGTTAATTATGAATAATACAAACTATATATTTTGAATAAAATATTAATCGAGACGTGTTCGTGTATTGTCGTCCCGAGTGTCGCGACCGTCGTTCCG
>JAATLQ010038100.1:0-77692 GCA_013421005.1 Heliconius erato x Heliconius himera | reverse complement strand
GATCATCCTGGTACTGGTGTCGTAAGAGGCGACTAAAGTACGTGTGGTAGAGTCACGTCGCCTGCAATGGCAACACGCATGAGCAGACTCGACCGGATCATTACCACCCCCGGCATTTAAAACCGGCGTGAAGTAGTGGCTTTATGCCACTGCGTTTCGCATCAGGTAATGCCGGGCTCCAGCGCCCAACCCTGATCGTGGGCGGCGGTGATCACTTATCATCAGGTGACCCGAACGCTCGTTTGCCTTGTCCAAAAAAATAATAATAACATAAAGAACTATTGATACAACTAACTGTATTGATATTTTGTAGAAATAACTTCACAAAAAAGTAGTAAAAATTTGGAAATAATTTTTAAATAACCATAAATGCCGTATATCGCAATACAACTTGTATGAGTTAGTTTGATTATTAGGCCACCAGCACTGGGTCAAGGCGAGCTCACACACGTCCGCACCACGACGTATTGCTTCTACAGTATTTCTATTTTATAGTTTTACAATTGAATATTACTTTCGATAAGCATATATTCTATATGTTTAGTTGTTCTAGCCTTGAATATTTTTCTAAGGAATTACAAAACATTAAAAAAAAATAAAGGCTGTTATGTATTGTAGTAAAGCGGAAGTTTGTGGTCGGTGATATTTAAAATAAAATATATATCTATATTGCATAACAGAGATTCCAAGATTCCCATCTTGGAATCTAGTGTTAAGACACTCCGTTCTTATTAAGACATTTCCGTCCTTCACTTATAAAAAATGTAAAACTTATAAAAAGTTAATTATAAATTTTGTAAGTATATATCTTAGGTATATACTTTCTGGGAAATATATAACTTTTATAATCTATTATCTATATATATAAAAGGACTTGTGCCGACTGACTGAGGTAAGACGCACGCAGAGCCGTAACCGTTGATGGTAGAAACGTGAAATTTGGGCAGATGTTTATTTTCATATTCTGGACATCCACTAAGAAGGGAATTTGAAAAAATTTAACCCTAAAGGGATGAAATAGGGGTTGAAAGTTTGTATGGAAAAAAATTTAATCGGTACCGATTTTTATAAAATTTGAAATTCAGACTCTTAAAAATATTTCATTGAACACGTGTTTCATGGTTTTTAAGAATTCACCCCTAAGGGTTCAAATGAGGGGTTGAAAGTTTATATGGAAAAATCTTTAAATTGCCACCGATTTTTATAAAACTTTAAATTCAGACTGTTAAAAATATTTTATTGAACACGTGTTTCGTAGTTTTTTTAGAATTCACTCCTAATAAGCGGGCGAAGCCGCGCGCGCCCTCTAGTATAAAATACTTCTGTGGATTTTGCAGAAGACATTGTCACTACATGAACTGAAATAATGTGTTTATATATACGAGCGTTGGTGTAGATTAAATACATGAGTTATAAATCAGCTTCACGCTGTATCCCGCACACAGCAGGGTAGACAGAGGGAACCTAGTGTTAAGACACTCCGTTCCCCACTTTCCGCCGAGTTCTGGAGGCATTGCGTGTTGAGTGGCGGGACTCAACGCCGCGCTTTGCCTCGACACCAGAGCGAAGAAATGTAAATATAAATGTAAATAAATATTTCACTTCCTCGAGTGGGGATCGAACCCATAACCAGTCGGTTTTACAGTCACACTTTGTGCCGCTGCGCCACAACTGACCTCATGAATATCTTCTATCTTTATTTTTACTTTTACTTTCATACATGGGATTATTCCTTGTAGAGTTGCCAGACATTACGAGGCGCAACAGGCAACTTATATTTTATGGTTAAAGTTTATTAGTTTACTACTTGTACTGTAGTAATTAAGTCTTGGCGCAGGATCACAAGTGTGTGGCTGTAAAATCGACTGGTTGTGAGTTCGATTCCCACTCGAGGAAATAATTTTTTTTTTTTAATTTATAGTTTCATTTCCTTTCTCTGGTATAAGGCAAAATCCCAGCGTTAGATTCCGCCACTTACCCAATATCTTCAGAATTCGAAGTTAAATTGAAAACGGAGTGTCTTAGCACTAAGTGCCCATTGTCCAACCTGCTGTGTGCGGGATACAGCGTGAAGCTGATTTTAAAAACTTATTAGATACTACTTAAATTATTTATACTTTATATTGCTTTAGTAGCAATTATGTACTTAGTATACTTAGAAATATATTATATAAAAATATATAATTATGAATCTCGATGCATAGTGGCGCACTTCTGATTGAAATGAGTCATTATATTGCTTCGAACATTAAAATAATTATTGATGATAACATAAATACTATTAGCGTTACATAACAGCGTTTTACGCTGATATTTACTGCTAAGTAAATTATGTATGTATGTATGTTTTATATATACATATACATTTGAGGCCAGTCGTGGCGCAGGCGCACAAGTGAGTACGAGACTGGTTGTGAGTTCGATCCCCATTCGAGGTAATTAAATATCTATTTGAATGTATATTTTAATTTCTTCGCTCTGATGTCGAGGCAAAACGCGGCGTTGAATTCTGCCACTCAACACGCAACGCCTTCGGAATTTGGCGAAAAAGGGCTATGCAACGTCTTAACGGTTACGTTTCTTCTGTCTAGCCTGCTGTGTGCGGGATACAGCGTGAAGCTGAAAAATAAAAGTTACAACCACTTTTGAAGACCGATATTCTTTCTTTTTATTTAATTAACTAAAAATATCACTATCGTGGCATAGCAGTGAAAAAGCAACTGATTACAATACAACCATTGCTTTGGTTCGATCCCCGCTCGGGTGAATTATAATTTTTTTATTTCCCCACCCAGATAAGTTAAAGCTCGACGTTGAGATGGTAAGACTTCTTTTCCAAAAAGAGTGTTTTGAAATTTAGTTCTCTCCATTTATCTTTGAATACAGCGAGAAATTGTAAAAAAATCAAAAATAATATTTGCAACTATACCTACGAAACGGCTATAACTTACTTTGCCTTTTGAAATTTGGCTCATGAATAGTAGAAAGAAAGAAATATCTCCATTACCCAATCTCTACTTTTAAAAAATAAAATCAAATCAAATCAGCTTCACGCTGTATCCCGCACACAGCAGGGTAGGCAGAGAGAATTCTGGAGGCATTGCGTGTTGAGGGGCAGAACTCAACGCCGCGCTTAACCTCGACACCAGAGCGAAGAAATGAAAATATAAAAGTAAGTAAATATTTCATCTCCTCGAGTGGAGATCGAACCCACAACCAGTCCATTTTGCAGTCACACCTCGTGCCGCTGCGCCACGACTGGCCTCAATCTCTACTTTTACGAAATATTTTACTATGGATGGCGGAATCCAATATTATTTATATTAATTGACTAGCTCCACAAAAATCAGTTATGTTGCCATAATGATAAATTGCACAACAACTTGTTAAACATAAATTAAAAAATCACAAAAAAATATATTAACAGTTTTATTCAACAACTGAGATAGTAAGTAATACACGATAAAGATAATTTACAATCAAATAGAAATACGATTCTATTTGAATAGATCTGTGGTGAGATAAAACCTCCATTATTATAGAGATTGTATCAAAACCCATATTTACTAGGTATTTTTCATTACATAAACTATTTTGTACCTAGAGGTATTTTTAGGTTTATTAAATTATTTTTATACAATAACTAAGATAGATGCCAGTAGACCCAGTTGTGGCGCAAGTGCACAAGCGTGTGTACGGGTTGTGGGTTCGATCCCCATTCGAGTAAATAAAACCTTGGGTGTCAAGGCAAAGAGCGGTCTTAAATCCCGCCGGTCAACGTGTAATGTCTCGACAATTTGGCGGAAAATGGAGAACGGAATATCTCAACACTAGGCTCGCTGCGAATACTCTGCTGTGTGCGGGATACAGCGAGAAGCTGATTTATCTAATAGATTGTTATATCAACAGATTAAAATAGCTCTTTAAGACTAAGCTTACTTAGCAAAGTATGCTAGATTCTATCAACCATGACATGGTTGCCAAAATAAACTATAATATATTCTTGTGAAAAAAACTTTTTTAAAATAAACTTTTGACCTCGAAGCTTATCAAACCTGTATAATACCTTGTCTATAGTAGTATGATGATATCTATAGTATATTTTATGACAGTACATCAAGACTATAGAATAACTTAATTAACATAATTAAATCGTATTATCGTATCGTGGGGAACGGAGTGTCTTGACACTTGGTTCCCTCTGCCTACCCTGCTGTGTGCGGGATACAGAGTGAAGCTAAAAAATCGTATTAACTATATGGTTGTCCTTAGTACATGTTTCGGTAGCTTTTACGTAACTACTAACGACTGTGCCGCAATTGATAATTAAAATAATAATCCTCCAATTCAAACAATTAATTCCCTCTGAGGTTAGAAATAATGATTTGATATCGATTGTTGTATATCGATTACGATAAGACATAATAGCCGATTCAAATTAGCGTGAGAAGATATAAGATAATATATGTATATATGTATAAAAAAAACAAAAAAAATCAATTAATTAAGCTTCACGCTGTAACCCGCACACAGCTGGGTAGGGGATATGACCTGGTGTTAAGACACCAAAAATTAAGGCCAGTCGTTGCATAATGAAGGTGGTACAAGAGTATGACAGTAATCACGACAAATTTTGAGTTCGAGGAAATGAATTATTTAATATTTTCATTTCTTCGCCACTCAACACGGAATACCTCCAGAAATCGACGGAAATTGGGAAGCGGAGTGTCTTAACACTAGACTAGTGTCTTAACACTAGACACTAGAACAGGGGGGAAACAGCGTGAAGGTAAAAAAAATCTATCTATATGCTATTTATGTATGTAGCATTGTCTATTTATATCTAATATTAGCTCATTACTAATACTTACAACCGCTTGTCTTATCTTAGAGAATATAAGATAAAATAAGGAAATAATCGTAAATATGTTGAAACGTAAGCATTATATTATATGACCTTAAGTCCTTAGAGTTACTCAAAAGCTGTGATATTATCAGAATAGGGACTTAGTTTTATTGTCCAGATTATTTGAAAATATTTTGTTTAATTTTTTATTCGTTTATTTTAATTACATTTCTATATAAAAACACATATAATGAGAAGTTACTTTAAAGTAAACTAAGATAAGTTAAGATATTAATCTTTTTTTTCTTTTAGCTTCACGGTATTAATTACATAGAGTAGTCAACCTACACTTCGCGAAGAAATTTCATTCCCATTTATATGTTATTTTCAATTGAATCTGCAAACGTCACGTTCACAGTCAGAAGCTGTCCAAATGCTCTACCATGGCCCTACTAATCCATATAACATTCCAATCTTACATTATTCTGCAAATTAAATTTTATGTTTACATTTGGCATCTAATGCTTAGACTTTAAAAGGTTCCCAAATTCCTTTAGCGTTATTAATTATATTTTACAACCAAAAATCACACTATAAGGTCTTGACAAGGTCAAATCAAGCAATGTAATACATCAATCGCCATTAACAAACTACGACATGACCTCACATGGAATTATTATCGGTTCTCACTTTCAATTGTTTTAATGAAATTACGCCTTGCGCAATAAGAGGTCGTTTAGATGAGAACTATTATTTTATATATATATATTTTTAATTGCGTATCTTTTATAGATAGATTTCTTTATGTTGATTTCTTTATGTTGATTGATGTATAGGTTAATCTTTTGTAGCAAGGTTTATAGTTTATTTCGTTCTGTTATGGTTTAAGTGTAGCGTGTCTAACTAATAGTGGCTGAAATGACGGTAGTTTTGATTTGTTTGTAATTTTGAAAAGTTTTCTTTTTTTATCTTTACATATTAGCTCTGAATTAGCAGGATAGGTACTCGTAGATAAAGCTTAGTGATAAGACACTACTTTCTATATACATTTAACAGACAACTTAATTAAGCAGTCAGCAGTCAGTCAGTGTTATCAAATTATAATTGCTGTTGTACTTAACCCTTCAATGTGCAATATAGTTTATGAATCATTTGATTAATTAAATGTGATAGATGTTTCTTTATCATATTCTATTTTAGGAAAATTTGTGAGGAAGAACCACACAAATATTAGCAAAGAAATATGGATAAATTATTTTCTGACACTAATATTAAAATATTGTCTGATTAGACATGACGATTGTAGTGGGTATACGCCACTATACTGATTGACAGCAGCGCGGCTTAAAATTTCCAAAATCGTCATAAAGTATCGCGTTTAGTTGCGGCACTCAACGCTCAATCATTTGAAAATCCCTTAATAGGATTGTTCTAACACTAAGTTCTCTAGACCACTGTCAATGAGATAGCTTATCACTAAGGTTTATTTATGTTTCACTAATAATAATAATAAGTAAACATGATTTTTATACTAACTAGAAATATTAGGCACAGTCGTGTGACTATAAACGCGATAGGTTGTAGGTTCGATTCCGACTCGAGGAAATGAAATATTTTCATTTCTTCGCTCTAATATCGAGATAAAACGTAGCGTTAAGTTCCGCCACTCAACACGCAATGTCTTTAGAATTACTTTACCTATTCTGCTACACGCGGGATACAACAAAAAGCTGAAGGAAAACGACTATAAAATGAACGGTTACTTAAGGGTTAAAAAAAACCTTGCCAAAATCCAATGTAGTGGCCACGCTTGATTGGATTGCGCTGACAAGTATTACAAATCAAAAATTGATGACTCAATATCTATATAACTTATTGATACGTATGTGATTGATAAAGAAATATCATATTTCATTTATTGATGTTTACCCGCAATTTTTGTTTGTCTTTCGCTGACAGCCAATTTATTGATGGAAATGATTTATTTGATATTTCATTATTGATTGCCAACAGATCGACCTTCAGATTGTTTATTTTATATTTGCATTACACATCGCGTTATTCTGATAAGTAAATAGATTTGAGCACTTAAAAAAAATATATGTAAGTTTTAAAAATCAAATAAATAAATCAGCTTCACGCTGTATTCCGCAGCAGGGTAGGCAGGGGGAACCTAGTGTAAGACACTCCGTTCCACACTTTCTGACAAATTCTGGAGGCATTGCGTGTTGCCTCGACACCAGAGCGAAAAAATGGAAATATAAATTTAAGTAAATATTTAATCTCCTCGAGTAATAATGGAAGTATCATCACGAAAACATATTCAAATATATGGTTTAATTAAAATTGTATGAAATAAAGGATATTCATTTTACACTTTTAAATGACTAACATTTTCTGACCTCCAAAATACTTTATACAAGAACTCTATACTTTTGAATTAAGAGAAATTTCTATCCCTGTTTGTACTTGGCCCTACACTCGTACATTATCAAACGCGATCACCGCCCAGCTATCTAATTTCTAATCTAACTACAATTTAATTAATAGTCACTCGTTGAGAACAATTTGAAACTTGATTTATAAACCGATTGACCTGTATTTTAATATCGATTAAAATACATAAGTCGATTAAAAGAACATGCCAGCCAGCTATGTTTCCGCTTTACTTTGTAATTTGTTTTGACAAATGCGTTCGTGTATTTCTGTTTGTGTGTTTATATTCTTAATATTCGATTCGTTATCGATTATTATCGCTATTTTGTTTTATGTAGCTGATACTGTTATGATTACTTCTTTTATTATATTTGGTATGATTTAATGTATGGCAGTTTTGTGAACACAAATATAATAAAATAGGTGTTTTTCTTCAAATTACTTAGTACATTATATTTATTTTATATTTCTTTGTTTATTATTATTTTTTGTTTATTTCATTTCTTGTTGTTTTTTTTTACTGGTATTTGGTAGGTTTTAAAGTATGGCAGTTTTGTGAACACAAATATAACAAATAGGTTTTTTCTTCAAATTACTCAATACATTATTTTTAGTTCATATTTCTTTGTTTATTTTAATATTTTGCAATATATTAATCTTAGTAATGACTCACTCAGCCGGATAATTAAACTTAACGTTAGTGAAGGAATGTGAGAAATGTTCCATTTTTTCAATTTTGTCAATATTTCCAAATTAATTGCTCAAAACATTGTTAGATACATTCCAAGTGCATTAAAAGGGTGATGCATTTACAACAGCTATAAAATGTTTAAGTAACCTTCTATGCGTATAATTACAAACTGTACTAAAAGTTATGGCTGTAGAACCAAGGTTCGATTAATTATTTAAAATAGTGGTAAAAAAATATATGTTTTACGAAATTGTAAATAATACCTTAACAAATGTCAAGGAAAATTTAATAATTTATAATTACTATATAACCATGGATTGAATAAATTTGAGAAATATTCCCAACACACGTTATTACCTTTTACAAACAGGTGTTCGGAAGCTAATAAATATGGAGATAATTACACGCTATAGCTTTATTCTGCGATTCAAGGCGAGAACGCAATTTTTTTATCTATTCAGTGTGAATTTTTCAACTAAAATTGTTGTTTCGTAATGTTTACAAGTACATATTATATACAAATTTCCTTTAAAGTAGTATATTTTCTTATTTGTAATATATGAAAAATCAATGAAG
This sequence comes from Heliconius erato x Heliconius himera, assembly GCA_013421005.1. Taxonomy (NCBI): domain Eukaryota; kingdom Metazoa; phylum Arthropoda; class Insecta; order Lepidoptera; family Nymphalidae; genus Heliconius; species Heliconius erato x Heliconius himera. The sequence goes on along the minus strand of JAATLQ010038100.1, from coordinate 69,143 downwards.
CCGTTGTGGTACAGCGTTCGACTGTAATGGAGATAGTTGTAGTGGATTCGATCTCCAACCGAAAAAAAGGAAATTTATAGATTACTATAGCTTATTTTATTACGTTATCACCAAATTTATAGATTTTTAAAATCACTGAAGAGGCCAGTCGTGGCGCAGCGGCACGAAGTGTGACTGTAAAACCGACTGGTTGTGGGTTCGATCCCCACTCGAGGAGATGAAATATTTACTTAAAATTTATATTTTCATTTCTTACGGCGTTGAATTCTGCCACTCAACACACAATGCCTCCAGAATTCGGCAGAAAGTGGGGAAATGAGTGTCTTAACACTAGGTTCCCTCTGCCTACCCTGCTGTGTGCGGGATACAGCGTGAAGCTGACTAAAGAGATCATAGAAGAAAAAAAATAAGAAAATATTATAGAAAAACAGATGACCTCTAGACATACGGACAAAACAGCGCCATAATCAAATCGTTGCATTCATGTCACAATTACCTTAATGAACCGTTTAAGCAATTACAATTAATAAAATTTCCGGCATATACAAGCAAATTAAAACGCTAATGCCTCCAGCTAAAATATTATGGTTAAACAAATTGATTTTATATGAGTAATCTGTTTTTTTTTATTATTTGAAGATTTCTTTTCTTGTTTTTTTTTACTGATAATTGATTAATTTAAAATCTAGATCGCAGTGGTTCTTGCGGCTAAGCCTCGAGGAATAAGTTATTAATTTTCAACAACTTTATCAAATAAACTGCTGTGCCTTGATTTTATTGATATAACATTTATAAACTGTAGTTGCTATATTTAGTAATATTTTATAATGTATAAAATATAGTTACCTACACGAAAAATACAATTTTTTTTCAAAATTGGCTTGACTTTAGCTTTAAGCTAATCTACCTAAAAGTTATTTTTTTTTCTCTTTGGCTTAATTTTTTGTTATTAAACAATCTGGGGTGGTCACCAGACTATTCTGGGGTGGGCTCAACACGGGCTCGGTTCCCAGGTTCCCTCTACATACCCATTCAATGTATGGGGTATACAGCGTAAAGCTGGAAAAAAAATTATATTATATATTTTAATCAGCTTCACGCTGTATCCCGCACACAGCAGGGCAGAGCGCACCTAGTGATGAGACACTCCGTTCTCCACTCTCTGCCGAATTCTGGAGGCACTGCGTGTTGAGTGACAGAAATCAACGCCGCGCTTTGCCCGACACCAAAGCGAAGAAATGAAAATATACATATAAATAAATATTTCATTTCCTCGAGTGGTCGATCGAACCCACAACCAATCGATTTTACAGTCACACTTTGTGCCTCTGCGCCAAGACTGGCCTCAAATATATTTACATATTTTAATGTTTACAAATATTGTCGAAAAACCTAAACGCTTGCACACCTCTAAGTTATTCCACTAACGTGACGTCTCCACACCGATGACTGGCTAATTTTGCTGATGATGACGCGTGAAACGATAATAGCGCTGCTTGATGGATGAGCTCGGTTGCGACAGATCCGATCTGTATTTTGATGGAGTTTTGTAATGTTTCAAAAAGTATTTCTTTTTTTGTTTCTTGATTAAAATTTTATTTCTATATGTTTTTTTTTTTATTTGAGAAGACTATTTTAGTTTATTTTCTATAGATAAGTATATTATTTGTACTTATGCTACAAAATAAAAACTTCACGCTATATGCTGTAAGGTAGGCAAAGGTTAAGAGACTCCGTTCCTTACTTTCCGAAGGTTTTTTTAAGAACTCAACGACAGGCTTTCGCCTCCACCAGACCACCAGAGCGAAAAAAATCAAATATTATAAAATATTAATTTATTCCCTGGAATGAGGATTGAACCCACAACCGTCGCGTTACAGTCACACCTTTGTGGCCCTGGGCATTGACGGCCTCCATACTCCAAAAACTTATTTCACACTGATAATATCTATAAAAAATATTTATAGCAATCAACATACTTAAGCAGAAGCCGCAAATTAAATGAATATACCATCACCATCAAATAAACATCATGTCAAATGTAACCAACAATAGAGAAAGAGAGTCACTTAACACTAAAACTTCCGAAGCTTTACCAAACTTTAGGACATTCAAATTGGAACGTAATACTAGAAAACAGCATCCACATTCATATATATAAACAGAAACTACAATAAAAATATATCACCATCAAATAAACATTTTGTCAAATTTAACCTAGAACAGAGAGAGAGAGAGAGAGAGAGAGAGAGAGAGAGTCACCTAAAACTAGACGTTCGAAAGCTTCTAACCAAACTTCAGACATTCTAACCAAACTTCAGACAAATAAATATCTTGTCAAATTTGACCAATAATATATATAGAGAGAGAGAGAGAGAAAGAGAGAGAGAGAGTCAACTAAAACTAGATCTTCGAAAGCTTCTAACCAAACTTTAGACATTCAAAGTGGCACGCAATACTAGAAAACAGCATCCACATTCACGTATACCATGAAACTGCCCCGATGGCTGCTTATGCAAATCGTATGGGCAATTACTACAAAAGAAATGGTACTATACGTTCACGAGAACCGTGCGATGCCTTTTGGGGTTTAACTTAAATAAGACCATTGTCTGTCTGTTCGGGTCTATTAATTGTAGTAGTTTAGACCATGTGTGAATCGAATGTTACGTTTCGATCTAATGATTTTGCAAGATAAATGAAATTTATAAATAAATCAGCTTCACGCTGTATCCCGCATAGAGCAGGGTGGACAGAGGGAACCTAGTTACCTTAGAACCTAGAACTCCGTTCCCCACTTTCTTCCGAATTCTGGAGGAATTGCGTGTTGAGAGCCAGAACTCTTTGCCTCAAAACTAGAACGAAGAAATGGAAATATAAATTTAAATAAATATTTCATTTCCTCGAGTACGGATCGAACCCATAACCAGCCGCGTTAATAGTCACACTTTGTGCCTTTTCGCCACAACTGAGCTCATTTAGCAATATAAACAAAATACATAAATATTATGAAAAATATATACTTCAAGATGTATCCCGCAGCGGAGAACATAGTGTTAAGACACTCCGTTTCCCGTTTTTCAATTCTGGAAGATACAAGGGAATAGTAATCGACATTCAACGTAATTAAGATGGCATTTGTTGGAACTAAGGGCTTTAAGTTGTATAACGATCTAACCTTTCTCCAGTGTTACACTGTTTCCACGATTAACATTTTATCTGTATGTATGTATTTGTATTTAATTAACATTTTGATTTTTTTATTATGTTTTTCATATGATTCATAATATATATGTAATTCATATGAAATAGTAACATTTCAGAAAATATAAGTACTAAGAGGCCGGTCGTTGCGCAGCGGCACGAGGTGTGACTGTAAAATCGACTGGTTGTGGGTTCGATCCCCACTCGAGGAGATGAAATATTTAGTTAAATTTATATTTCCATTTCTTCGCTCTGGTGCAGAGGCAAAGCGTGGAGTTGCGCGTTGAGTTCTGCCACTCAACACGCAAGCCCTCCAGAATTTGGCAGAAAGTGGGGAATAGAATGACTTAACACTAGATTCTCTCTGCTGGGTGTTGATGATACAGCGTGAAGCTGATTTATTTATTTATTTTATTTTATAAGAATTACAAAAAACCGGTAAACGGTACCGGTATGACAACGGGTAGTACAACTTATAAAAGTTAACAAACTTATTTTGCGGTGATATGTTGAAATATGCACACCAAGCCCTTTAATCAAATACTTCATTGCACTAGCGACTTTAATATCAAATTTTGCTCCCGTTTTAAGGCAATATATTTTTTTAAATTGACCTTCTGATTTTTCAAATTTTTTCTTAAACCTAGTATCTACTATTTTTAGATGCTAAATGTCAAATTTCATAATTCTAGGTGTACCACCACTTTCCACACTTAAGAACGGTTTCCAAGAAGTGAAGGCTCAAATCTCGCTGCGGTCTAATTCTCAATTAGATTTATTTTTTTATGTTTGTTACTCCAGAACTTTCGACTGGGTTTTCCACATGGTCCCTCGGTCCAGTTCTAACAATGCCCTCCGTGGGCAAATCATATAAGTCCTAAATATGCATTAAGCCTGCCGTTAATTAGACGACTAACTCAATTTTTTTTTTAGTTAGGAAACTCGTTCTAACAGTAGAAGAGAGGAGAAAAGTAGTAAAAGAGAAGAGAGAAGGCGAAGTCATTTTTTTTGTGAAAAATTATTATTATAAATTTTCTAAATCACTAAAAGACAAAGTTTTTTTTCTTTGCTTCGTTTCAAAACGAATGCCTCTAGAACTCGGCGGAAATTGAGAAACGGAGTGTCTTAACACTAGATTTCCTCTGGCTACCCTGCAGGATAGGTGCGGGATACAACGTGAAGCTGTCACAATTCAAAACAATTGTCAAAAAATCTATTATTTTAACCTCAACAATTTAAAATATATAAACCACTCATTCCACCGAATTCACGATACAAAATGGCAAACTGGCGAACCAGCAAACTGCGAGTTTATTTAAAGCGAGGCAGGTGGCTGGTTAAATTGAGATGTTCGTTAGCCCATAATGGTATGTATCTCGTCAATCTCTCGCGGTTATTTCTGTCGCCACCATTGCCTATATGCAGGTAGTATGGTATGGTGAGATTGGGTGCGCGCCCAAGCCTCTTATTTTTAATGTGGAAGCAGTTTCTTTGAATTTCGTTGAGTTAAATTGTAAATGTGTCTATTTAGGTTGTATGTTTATAAATAAATAATAAATAGCTTCACGCTGTATCCCGCACACAGCAGGGTAGGCAGAGGGAACCTAGTGTTAAGACACTCCGTTCCCCACTTTCTGCCGAATTCTGGAGGCATTGCGTGTTGAGTGGCAGAACTCAACGCCGAACGTTGTATGTTTTATTGATGTTTATTTCGAATAGGGTAATTTATTGTAATATGTCAATAGTTTAATATTTAGGCCAGTCGTGGCGCAGGGCACAAGCGTGCTTCTGTAAACGAAAAAGGTTGTGGATTCAATTTGCGCTCGAAGAATCGTTGTGGTGATGATTCAAAGCGCGATGTTTACTTTCGCAGAGCTTCCAGAAATCAGCGGAAATTGGGAAACGGAAGTGTGTGAATGGGAACGGATTGTCTTAACATTAGCTCCCCAGGTTCCTTCTGCCCTTGCTACGTGTGGGATACGTAGCAAGGGCAGAGCGTGAAGAAAAAAAATACAACAATAATAATATATCATAGGAATAAATATTCCTTAAAATATGAAGATTTTAAAATTTGTAGAATCTTGTGCTTTATTATATGTCCTTAACTGCAATTTATAAGTAAATGTTAAACATTCAAAATCATTATACAAGACTATCATCAATAATTTCAAACTCGTTAACATACATCTCATTGGCAATAAAAACCTAAGAATTGGTAAAGATCGTTAATTCTCGAGTATTCCTGCTAAATGGTAGATTTAAAGCGTAAACTCCACTAATTTAGTAGCGCTATTCTGTGCTTCGTTTTTATGTTTTCAAAGCTTTAACTCGCGGCTTTGCACCCATGGTCAAATCGAAAATACTAAAAGCTGTATATGTGATATGACATATTATATTTATAAGGGAACGCTCTTGCCACTGGTACAGAGTTCTATTTTATTAGTTGGCTGTATATTCCGTTGCGCGGCGATGAGTTCTACTACTTAACACGTAATGTCTCCATATTTCTTGTGTCAATATAGAACGGCGCAGAGGTTTCGTAATTTTTTTGTCGTCGTTTGTTTTTATATATCTTAGACCGATAGATAAAATATCGATAAAACATAATTGCAAATTTACCTAAGAAAATAAAATATGAAATGAAGTAACAAGCATTATTAATTCAATAGCATTTCATAGCATCACCCTACAATACCAGTGGACAACAATCCCACACAACCAGTACATAGAATTGATTAGCGAGCGCATTTGAACCGATACCACGGCCCTTAATTAATTAACTTAGCCGTGACGACGCGGGCTCTTGTACTAGCTCTAACTTATCCTACTATTAAACTTTGAATAAGATAGATTTATGAAACACTAAACTAAGAGGAATAGTAATTGAATTGCATTCTGTTTGTTTGTTTGTTTTGTGAAGATTACTTAGTTTGTTTTGGATTTTTTAGAAAAAAATAAATCAGCTTCACGTTGTGTCCCGCAAGCAGCAGGGTAGGCAAAGGGAACCTAGTGTTAAGACACTCCGTTCCCCACTTCCCGCCGAGTTCTAGAGGCATTGCGTGTTGAGTGGCGACACCAGAGCGAAGAAATGAAAATATAAATGTACATAAATATTCCATTTCCTCGAGTGGGGATCGAACCCACAACCAGTCGATTTTACAGTCACACTTTGTGCCCCTGCGCCACGACTAGCCTCATTTGCACATTTTTTTGTGTAATATTAGTTTTTAATGTTTTTCTATTAGTTTTCCAGTATCGCAAAATTTTTGGACTGCGTACCTATTTTTATACGTATAGAACGCTCTTTATGTTTTACTTTTATGTAAGATTTTGGAAACATTATTATTACAGTACAATAGGCTATAACCTATGTTACTTTGTTCTCTTCTTTTCTTTCGCAGTAGTGTATATATTTCATTTAGGTACTGGACGGAATCTGAACTGATTGATGTCACTTTTTCTAACCAGATTTCTTTTTACTTCATACTTTATCCCGCCTATCTCTTTGTCTATCCTGATATGATAAACCTAAAGGACATTTCATTCTCAATTCAAGACCTTACATGTTGAATAGCGGATAACAGAGCCCCGTATTCTTTTTCTAGAAGGAAAAATAAAAATAACTCACTTACCTGAATGGGGTTTGACCCCCAACCATCATGCATGCTTCCCATTGCGCTACAATGACGTTATATTATTAATATAAACATATATTTAAATAGAAAATGAAAATCTAATAATAATTATTAATATATTACACCAATCTCTTAACAAATATTCAACACAACAAACTATAAAATGACTGAGAATCACATTTGAATATATAAATGCTATATTTAATCATTTTAATGGTTTCTCGTGTGCGCTGAAGATCGCGTTAGAATCGGTTAGGGGCGTATAAGAAGTTCGTGAGTAGATTTGTACCTGAAGTATCCGGACCACTAGAACATTATATTTCTATTAGATAATTGCTAATGTTTCGTCTTAGGTAATGTGTTTTCTTGTTGGTTTCACTGTATTTTGTTATTTTCACTTATGTTTGTGAAAATAAAAGCGGTGAAGTGCGAGTCGCATTTGTCAGTTGGTGGTTCCGTATTAAATTCAGGACTAAAGTTAAAGAGGTTACGGTTCAACGGGAACTTATGAAACTTAGTTTCTTCGTGATTTTTTTTTATAAAATTTATTCTTTGGTTATATTGTAAGTTCTCTTTCCGTGCCAAATTTTATAACTAGGTCTAAGGGAAATACCCTAGAAGTTTTGATTACCTAGTTTGAGAGATCTATGTATATAAAATTTTAAGTACTTCAGTTATTGTGTTTCTAGCATACGATTTACTAATTGTTAACAAAACATTTTACTTTCTATTATGCACGTGTTTTTTTACAAAAATGGTACAATCTACTCAGTTTAGTAATATAGATTTCAGATCAGTCATGATGCAAGTGTGAATGTTAACGCGACATGTTGTGAGTTTGATTTTCACTTGAGGAAATGAAATATTTAATATTTATTTTTCATCGTTCTGGTATAGAGATAAAGCGTAGTGTTGAGTTTCGTCACTTAACACGCAATACTTCCAAAATTTGGCGAAAAAAAAGCGAACGGAGTGCCTTAACACTAGGTTCCCACTGCCTACACTGCTGTCTGGTAATACATACGTAAAATAAAAATATATAATTTTTTAACCAACGCCACATTGCTTCTATAGATGTTATACTAAAGTTAAAACGAATTACTTTTCCAAAGATATTTTATCAAAGATTTAATTTATCATATTTTAATCCATCCTCTTTTATAGACTTAGAAAGTATCTCCTTACACTTCGCGGCGGGTCCATTAGAGTCTGGATTTATTCTATATCTAATCGATATAATCGGGTGGCCGCCCGGTTATTGTTTATCGATGTTTCAAAGGCCTAGAAAGTATCGATAGAATCGATTAATTACAACAATGTATGTTCCTTAAGTGGCCAGAGTGACATCGATTTTTTGACAATGGCTAAGAATTTCAGTGACGGTATTAGTATCGAATAATCGATTATTCTATACAGATAACAAACTGTGATTGATGCTAAATACGTAATACGAGATTGCATGTCATCATTGTAACGTTAGCTTCGCTCTTAATAAGCTCTTTCTAACACAAAAACCGCATTGTCTCTAAATGACGAAACTTAAGTGGATGGATAACTAAGAAGATGTTGAACGTAATATAAAATCTTATTTAAAGTTTTGTATAAAATGTGTCATTTGAATTTGTAAAAATAAATATATTTAAAAGTACATTTGATAGTATTATAGTATTATAAAGAGGCCAGAAGTGTGACTGTAAAACCGACTGGTTTTGGGTTCGATCCCCACTCGAGGAGATGAAATATTTACTTAAATTTATATTTTCATTTCTTCGCTCTGGTTTTGAGGTTAAGCGCGGCGCTGAGTTCTGCCACTGAACACGCAATGCCTCCAGAATTCGGCAGAAAGTGGGGAACGGAGTGTCTTAACAGTAGGTTCCCTCTGCCCACCTTGCCGTGTGTGGCATACAGCGTGAAGCTGATTTTTTTTTTTTTGTAGAAAATGTGGAATATATTTTTTTTATTAGTATAATTATAGACTAGATAAAAATGTTATCTTACAAATTCTCAAAGAAGATCTAAGACGACAATATTAAAAAATATATTATATATATAAAAAATATAATAAAAAATACCTTCTCCTCATAAAAAAGAAATCAGTTAAAAAATACCAAAACAAAGAAACCAATTGTAAGCAAAGCCTAGAAATGACCATAGTATCAGAATTCGATTCCCTATAGATTTGTATCTCACTGAGTAGGTTGTTTAAATAGTCGATTGTTCGAATTATATTTGTCTCCTTGTATATTATTTAGAATTCCTCAGAGTTCACCGTGTACTATATACATGGTACATGGACTGTGTTTTGTATGTTCTGATTTTTTTTTAGTTATAGAGCACAAGTATCTAGTCCAAGATACGAAACTACACTCAAAAATATGTAATTTGTGGAATATGTCAATAATTTTTTTCAATAGCTAATCAGTTTTTTAAAAAGTAGGTTACTAATTAAGAAAACGTATAAAATAATGTAAACGTAGCGGGATTTGAACCCGCGCCTCTTGAACCGTCCGAGCGCGCTGACCAACTAAGCCATACGTTCTTATCGAGCTACGTCGAAATTCTTATACGCTAGTTTAAACTTATTTATATTGTTAGTATAAATAGAGAGGTTTTTCAAAAGTTTGTGTGGGTTTAAATTTGACTACGTTATTTATCTATAAAGGGATTATAGGAGAGCACTTAAAGGAATTATAGGAGAGAATATATAAAGCGCTGTGCGTTTCATAGATTCGTCGCAGGGGTCCCGGACCTATCGTATTGAACAGGGAATAGCTTCGAGTAGTATCTGGGACCCAAGTATAGGCGTAATGTACCAAACCAATGGACCCAAGTATAGGCGTAAATGTACCAAACCAATGGACCCAAGTATAGGCTTAATTGGCCCGTTCAAAGCTGACATTTGACGCTTATTTCAATTTTCCGAGCTTCTTTTTCTTTTCATTTTAAGATACCTCGATCTTATCAAATACCGAGGTTAGCTAATTAAAGAATGTGTAAAAATAGAAAATTTCTTAATTTTCTACTTTGAACCTTATATATTTACTACAAGCTAGTACTAGTCACATTGAGGCCAGTCGCGACGCAGGTTGTGGGTTCGATGCCCACTCTTAAATATTTATTTACATTTATATTTTCATTTCTTCGCTGTGGTGTCAGGTGCCGCAAAGCGCGGCGTTGAGTTCCGCCACTCAACACGCAATGCCTCCAGAACTCGACGTATATACGAGGAAAGTGGGGAACGAAGTGTCTTAACATAAGGTTCCCTCTGCCTACCCTGTCGTATGCAGGATTCAGCGTGAAGTTGGATCTTGGTTTAAACTTCATATATTTCCACTACAAACAATATTCACATAGCCCCGCGAATGTAAAACCAGCCTTACAACTGGCATTTCACCAGAAACGCTACAATTTCTTATCGATTGCAAGACATTATGTTACTATTAACTGTTTTATGGATACCAGTGGGTGTGTAATGCCATACTAAATGACAATACAGTAAACATATGCTGTATGTGATATCTTGACTCTCTCTTAGAAATGATCGTTATATTTATCGTTAAGCTTAGAAAGTTGTCTAATACTAATATTAGTGTATTAAAGTAAAAGTTATTGTGATAATTTAGATGCCGTTACTAAAAAAAATTAGCTTTACGCTGTAAGGGATACAGCGTGAAGCTGATAGAGAGGCGCTGACAGAGGGAACCTAGTGTTAAAACACTCCGTTCCCCAATTTGGGGCCGTTCAAGTATTACGTAAGCACTGTAGGGGGGCGGGGGTGTCTTGGGTTTGCTTATTTTTGACGTTTTCAAGGAAATATTTTTAAGAAGATTGCTTAATTTTGATGACATAGGGGAGAGGGGGGTCAATAATTGCAAAAAAACTGCTTACGTAATACTTGAACGGCCCCTTTCCGCTGAATTCTGGAGACATTGTATGTTGAGTGGCGGAACTTAACGCCCTGCTTCGCCTCTACACCAAAACGAAAATATGAAAATATTAAATATTTAATTTCCTCGAATGGGAATCGAACCCACAAACAGTCAAGTTTACGGTCACACACGTGTGCCCGTCCGCCACGTCTGGCCTATTAAATCTTTGGAATAAATATTTTTATAAATGTGAATAATATACGAGCATAAACCTAGTTAAATAAAATGCTCTTGCGCATAAAAAACTGATAGGATAACGATACTACTCCATATTTTGTTTTCTTACAGTTTTCAAACGGTTTGACATCAACCATCAGCCTTCAACAGCCCCGAATTTTGGATTTTCAAAGGTAACTTTAATTTATTTTTGTTATATTAATTTTAAAATGTTCAAATGAATTTATTTATTAATATTACAAGGTATTTCGCCACTAGGTTTATCATTTAAATAAACTCTTAGCTTTAAGAATGAAGCCGTGTTTTGATATTATTTTATTTATTTTTTATTTATTTATTTATCAGCTTCACGCTGTATCCTGCACACAGCAGGGTAGGCAGAGGGAACCTAGTGTTAAGACACTCCGTTCCCCACTTTCTGCCACTGCACTTTCTGCCGAATTTTGGAGGCATTGCGTGTAGAGTGGCAGAACTCAACGCCGCACTTTGTCTCGACACCAGAGCGAAGCATAGAAAATATAAATTTAAGTAAATATTTCATTTCCTCGAATGGGAATCGAACCCACCACCAGTCGGTTTTACAGTCACACTTTGTGCTGTACGTCACGACTGGCCTCAATTATATATTATATTATATTATTTTATGAGGAACTAACTATCGCTTAACATAATCTTAACATATTTTAATATAATAATTTATAATATCAGTAGGTGCTTTCATAAATATATCTAAAGAAATAACTTAAAGAAGATTTTACTGTACAATTCTTGTGTTTCCCACGCCGCATTGTGTTTTACAAATTGGTACGCTTTATCATTGTCCGTCTCGTTCTGACATTAAGCTTTTGTAATAAAAAGGAAAGAGATAAAATCAATACAGATTTATTTCAATTCGAGTAAACTACGTTATTATATGGGCGTGGCTCCTTAAAACCTCTTATTAACTTCGATTTAGGGTTCTTTGAGTTAAAATTTAAAATGCTTTACGAATATAGATTTAGTTTATTTAATATTAGATCGTTTATATTTATTTTTTATGATTTTTTTATATGTCAAGATAAAAATAGTAAATATAAATGAATAAATTAATCGCGGCGTTGAGTTCTGCCACTCAACACGCCAGAACTCGGTGAAAAGAAACAGAGTGTCTTGCCACTAGGTTCCCTCTGCTTACCTTGCTGTGTGCGGGATACAGCGTGAAGCTGATTTGATATGATTTTATTTAATTTAGTTTATATATAAATTTGAAAATATAATAGAAATTAATAAACATGTTTCAAAAAATACACAAATCACTAATGCAATTATTTCTCAGTGATTTTCTTTTTTTTTTGTTTGGTATTAATATATTTTTAAGTTTATATAAAAAAATACTAAGATATGCAACATCTTAATGAATTCCTCAATATATTCTCATATAAAAGAAAACCTATGATAGAAACAAGCGATATAGTCACATAAGTTTAGTTTCAAGTTATTTTTAAAGCAATATTTGAATATATAAAAATGGTGGAAAAAAATAACATAACATATATTCGCTCTGGCAAAAAGCCCGGCATTGAATTCCGCTACTCAACACACAATGCTTCAAAATTCCGCAGAAAATGGAGAACGCAGTGTCTTAACATTAAGTTCCTTCTGTCTACCTTGCTGTATGCGGGATACAGCGTGAAGCTGGGAACAGAGTGTCCAAACATTAAATTCTCTATACCTATCCTACTAACTTAACCTTATCTAATAAAAACTATTTAGTGTACAAAAACAACCACTGTACCACAAGGTACTCTGAGTACTTAATATTTATAGCAAATACCATTTCACCCTATAGTTAAACGGTTATCAGTTCTGATTACTGATAAAATATTAAATCTTGACTTTCTTGGTGTGAAACTAGTATTACCGTATATCACCGCACTTTACTATAACAGCGGTCCCACAAAGCCTATATCGTTATAGTTACTATGAAATTGAAATATTTGAATATTTGATTGTGAATTATTGTATAGCACAACTTAAAGCTAATATAGGGCTATCAAAAACTACGTATATTTAATAGAATAAAGTAAATGAGCACCTTGTATCGTTTTGATAGTGTTTTCTTGTGATGGTAGTAAGTTGATATTGAAGTTGGGTCATTAGACTGTGTTTGCGGCGTTGAATTACGCCACTAATTTACTTGTAACGAAAGATCGTATAAAGAAGTAACTATAAGAAATAAGTTCAGCATATTGAAAATATGATAGTGTTAAAATATATTATAATATAATTTGTAAGAATCTTTTTAGTTAATTATTTAGTAGTTCATCCAAGTAATAGCTAGAAAACAGTAAATTTTATAATTTTAGCTATAATATATATAAAAAGCGTAAAATCCTTAAAAATATCTTGAATTTCTAAAGCTTTGATAGAGAAAAATATATCTCTTTATTGTAGTGTATTTTTAATATATTTTTTTTCTCAGGCACTAAACGGCTTCTTGATGATGATGACGCAGAATGGGAAACTTTTGTATATATCGGATAACGCTGCTGAATACCTCGGACACTCTATGGTAAGTATTATAATATTGGAGAAAGTTTATGTTATATTTATATGTTATCTGTATTGTAAAAGTAAACTTTAAAAAGAACTGAAAAAAGAAAAATAAAAAAAACTGGTTAAGTGCGAGTAGAGCACCTGGCGGGCTTCCGTACCAATTTCAGGATTGTAGGGAAGAGGAAATTACAACTTTTTGTTTGCATATACACTTTTTGTGAAATTAACTATAAATATATATTTGTAATAAATATTTCTTTTTTATAATATAATTATATTTTGACTTTTCGAATGTTCTTCTTCATTTGTATTGTAAATTCTCACTTCGTGCCAAATTTCATAAATATAGATCCATGGGAGTACTTTTTAGGTTTTGGCGGCCAATTTCATACAAAATAAAATAATAACGATGCATAAACGCTTGTATCCTTTGATTGTGTTGACTTTGAAGCTTCATTCTATACTTCAAGGGACCATAGACCTCAATATTTGATATTAATGTCAGCTTGATGCATATACGCCCTCGCGAGATAAATTTACTAACAATAATTGATTGATCTTAAAAACTTACATAATAAAAACCTAAAACCTAAAACCTAAATTCCTTATATGTAACATTACGGTAAAATCTATTTTTTTATTACCCCAAACGATATCCTCAACTCAAACGACACTTCCATCTTCCGTTTCCGTCCACATTAAAAAAAAAACGACTCTACTTATTACAACAATCGGTTAATATATCAAAAAAAAATCAATATCATTCATTTAATTCTCAAAGCCAGCCGGTGGGTCGGTACAAATCGTACCAGTGACCCTAAATCGTTAGGCGCAGAGTGGATAAATTAATCACTACGTTTTATTGTTAGCCGCGCCCGCACACCGGCTATACAGGTTGATTCATAAACTTTGCTTCATATTAATTAAATATTTGACTGTTATTGTTGTTTATTGAACGTGCTGTATAAATGTTAACGGTTGGGCTTTGTAAAAGAATAGTGTGTGTGAAATGTTTATTTAAATTTGTTTTTTTTATTTCTTCGCTGTGGTGTCGTTCAAAGCGTGACCTCCTGAATTCAGTGGAAAAATTAAAACGGAGTGTCTTAACACTAGATTCTCTCTGCCTATCCTGCTGTATGCGGAATACAGCGTGAAACTGATTTTCATTCCCCACTTTCCGCCATGTTCTGGAGGCATTGCGTGTCGAGTGGCAGAACTCAACGCCTCGTTTTGTCTCGACACCAGAGCGAAGAAATTTAGAATATAAATGTAAATAAATATTTCATTGCGTGTGGATCGAACCCACAACCAGTCGATTTAACAGTTACACCTTGCGCCTCTGCGCCACGACTGGCCTCTACCAAAAAATTAACAGCCTGTATTAAATATATATACAAAAATTTGGCGGTCAGTCTGTGTGAAACATGCTACCATTGAGAGGAGATACCCGATCAATATATTCAAAATGTGATTAATAACCTTTACGCTAGCGTTGGCACTATGATCGACATTGGAGCAATCAATCTTCAGATTTTATGTTTATTTATTTTATACTTTTTTTTTAATTTATATATTTTTTATTTATTTAGGATAAATTATAGGCAATTTTTGCTAAACTGTGATTGTTTCACAAAAATATTTAAAAAATATGCCTCGATAATGCCGGCGACTGTAAACGAGACAAATTGTGAATTCGAATTACCACTCGAGGTAATGACATATTTTATTTTTTCATTTCTTCGCTCTGGTAACGAGTCAAAGCGCGGTGTTGAGTTCTGTCACTTACTTAACACGTGATTCTTTCAAAATTTGGCGGAAAGTGGACTTTTGGAACGAAAGTGTCTTAATGAGAACGAAGTGTCCTAACATTGAGCTCCCTCTGCCTACACCATTACAGCGTGAAGCTAAAAAAATAATGTTTATAGCTTTACGCTGTATTCCGCATAAAACAGGGGACGGGAACCTAATATTAAGAAGCCAGATTCCTAAATTCTGCCCAATTTTCAAGTTATTGCTAGTTAAGTGGTGGAATCAAATTCCACACGTTCTTGCTACCAGAACGACAAAACGAAAATATCTCTTACCTCCAGATACCAAATAGCGATCCAAATTATTCTATTATCAAAAATTTAAAAAAACCTATATATTTTTACTTTTTTTTACATTTTAAAACATTTATTTATGAGGTTCCTAGACCTATCCACTAGTAAAGTCCTTTTACAGAAAACCGGAAGCAATTGTCAAACTAATAACTTATATATTTTATCGAAAATATAATTTGTCTTTTAAAAATAAGATTAACTAATCTTTCTCCTTATACATTTATAATTCCATTTCTTCGCTCTGGTTTCGAGGTTAAGCGCTGCGTTGAGTTCTGCCACTCAAAACGCAATGCCTCCAGAATTAGGCAGAAAGTGGGGAACTCTGCCTACCCTGCTATGTGCGGGGTACAGCGTGAAGCTGATCTATTTATTTTTATTTATTCTCCTTATATAAATATAACTAAAATACAAATGCAATATTTGATAGGACTCAATGCGAACGTTTATACATCCATCTGTTAGATCGCCCGACATTTTGTTTTGATAGAGGCAGTTTGTCAGATGTCGAAAGGCAGAGATAGTCTGTCGTATAGCGATACGATATCGGTGTTATTTAAAAAATTGGTTTAGAAAATCGATTTTTTTATGACCACATATTTCTCTCTGACTAAGGTAAACGAGAAATGTATAAAATAAATAATATTTTTTTGTAAAATTAAAACCAATAGCTAGTTTGTTGCTATTTTTAGCTAGCTTAGTAGAGTTAGTAGAGCAAAACCACAAAAAATATTAGCTATATTTATTACATACATTTTTTCAAATTTCGCTCACATAGCAGGGTACGCAGGGAGGGAATTTGGGAACCCCGTTCCCTTTAAAATACCTCTGCTCTCCATTAAAAAATAGTGTTGTTTATTTTAATATTTCATTGCTTATATATTACTGTTATATGTGGAGCTAAAATTAAATTGTAAATAATAAATATTAATTCACTGCATCGTAATCCAGTCTCAGTCTCAATGATCAGTAATTTTCTTAGTAGTTTAAAAAAGCGATTTTTTTTGCGATCATCGCTTTCGATACTTCACCTAGAGAGCATCGATACTATACATTATTCATACACTGACATTTACCACAAGTGCCTGGAAACCAAATACATATATGTCAAACTTATAACCTGGTGATTTTGAAATCGGTTAAAAACTGCCTCTAAAGACAAATACAAAAAATATATATTTTTTTAATATACCGGCCAGTAGTATAATAGGCCGGTCGTGGCGCAGGGGCACAAAGTGTGACTGCAAAATCGACTGGTTATGGGTTCGATCCCCACTCGAGGAGATGAAATATTTATTTACATTTATATTTTCATTTCTTCGCTCGGTGTCGAGGCAAAGCGCGGCGTTGAGTTCCGCCACTCAACACGCAATGCCTCCAGAACTTGGCGGAAAGTGGGGAACGGAGTCTTAACACTAGGTTCCCTCTGCCTACCCTGATGTGAGCGGAATACAGCGTGAAGCTGCTTTAATTTTTTTTTAAATTTAATATACAAAGTCAAAAGCAATGCGAAATACAGAAAATATTATTATTATTATTATTAAAAAAAACCATCTCAATCTCATACTTTAACTATCAGCCATTTTCCCACGATCTGGTTCTTATAAGGCCCGTAATGTAATGATCGATACCAATCATTATTGCCGTTTAAAATAATATTTTAAACTCTACTTTCACATAAATATAGTTCATTTTTCATTGCTTTCTCTATAGTCATCTAAGCGATATTTTATTGTTATTTCGCAATTAAGATTAATGATAAGATTTTAGAAGAAATAAGTACTTAATTCAAATATCTATTTAAAAACAATGTGAGTCTTAAGTATGGTGTTTAGGGCGGGGAATTGCTGTGAAGGCAGATTTTTCAAATAGTTCTTAGCTTTCTAAATGTTAAACGTTATTTTTTTTTGCTAAATATTTTTTTTTTACTATTTGGCATAGGTAAATAAAGTCTATAGTAAAGCAATCGTAACCAGCTTCACATTTTTTCCAACAGACAATACTAACATAAAAAATATAAAATTTTGTCAATTCTTGGACAAAGCAGAACACATAAGACACAGAAAGCAGACTTGCATTTTTTAAGTATAATGGGACAGAGTTTATTTTTTTTTCTACCATCTGTCAGCTATACATATTTTACGGTATGAAAAGTAAAATAATCAATCCTTACACTCTATTTAATAATTCAAACAGAAAACAAGATTAAGATATAAATAAAAGTAAAAAGATAAACTAAACCTAGAATCAAGGTTACCATTTAACAAACATCATACAATAAAGCCGTAACGGTTAACTCACCTGTACAATACACACTACTATGAAACCGAGCAGACTTCCTAATTGCACCCCTCGTACTTCCCTCGAACCACACACGTCGATCCAGCTATAAACAATAGACAGAACGCACAATTCAATATGCAAACGAAACTATAATCACAACCACAGCGCTTCGTCGCTAACCTGCCGATTTCTTGATGTAAATCATTAGAACCTTTGTTATTTAACCGACCACTGTTAAATGAACCACAAATCTAATACTTCCCACTGAGCACAAAGTAGTATATCTTATATAGGGAGGACAGGGGAAGGCAGGGAAGGTCTTTTAATATTGGGTGGGCTCAAACGAAGCTTGGGCCTGGGGCGATACAAATTTATCATTTGTATTGTGTAACCAATGTATTTCAAAAGGTACCTCTGTTTCCTTATCGCTGAATGGTTTATCGCAGTTTTCGGTTTTACACGTCTCTAAATGTTATACACCTTATTCGTTTTGAGATTGACGTTCGAGATTAAATTAGTTGTAGCGATATTGAGTCTGTACAGTTTGTCAATAGGTAGTGCTTGTATTATTCTAGGATATTGATCGTTGTTTGTAGTTACTATCGAATTTGGGTTTCGTTTAAATTAATCAGCTTCACGCTGTATCCTATCCACCCGCAGGGTAGGGAGAGGGAACCTAGTGTTGAGTTCCCCCCTTTCTGCTAAATTCTGGAGGCATTGCGTGTTGAGTGGCAGAACTCAACGCCGCGCTTAGAGAGAAATATAAATTTAAATAAATATTTCATCTTCTCGAGTGAGGATCGAACCCACAACCAATCGGTTTTACAGTCACACTTTGTGCCGCTGCGCCACGACTGGCCTCAATCATTTAAATTATTTTTAATATTAAAATATGTTTATATAAAAAAAAAACATTTAATTAACATATATTTGAGGCCAAGCGTCACACAGGGGCGCCAAATCAACTAAACGCGACAAGTTGTAGATTCGATGATAAAATTGGGGAACAGAAGCGTTTTATTGGGGAACGGAGTGTCTTAAAACTTGGTTCCCAAGTTCTCTCCTCATGCGTGATACAAGCTTAAAATTAAAAAAAAAAAGATTTCTTTATTATCTTATAATTCTTTGGGACACTAAATAAAAACGAGAGTAAGTGTACCATACAAAATTACTATTCCAAGTTTTCTTTTTATTTTTGAAAGTTCATTGTCAACCTGTTCTAGTCTAGCCTTATAACCTTTAATGTATTTCCGGTGCATACATTCCACATTGTATGAATGTATCATAGCCAAAGAATTCGTATCATAGAGTATTAGCAAAAAGAACAGCATTATTTTTTAATCATCACCTATCTCCAGCATCTAGAAGAATGGACTGAAAGAAGAATGTGACATAAAATGCCATTGTCTAGTTTTTTTTCTATTTTAATATTTTCTCCAATGTTTGTTGGTGAACTCAGAATATTTCATCATTCATTCATTTTTGTATAATCACGTAAGTAAACAAGATTCAAACCTACAATCATCATATATAAACAGAAATTTTCTAATTAAGCTGAAATATCACATTCTTTTAATGTTATATCCTAATTTTAATATATAAAAAAAAATAAGATATAACTTTTCATTGATTATTTTTACTTTTTAATTTTTAATTATATTTCTAAGATAGAGAAAATAAATGAGATTTGAGGCTAGTCGTGGCGCAGCGGCACAAAGTGTGACTGTAAAATCGACTGGTTGTAAGTTCGATCCCCACTCGAGCAGATTAAATATTTACTTATATTTATATTTCCATTTCTTCGCTCTGGTGTCGAAGCAAAGCGCGGCGCTGAGTTCCGCCACTCTACACGCAATGCCTCCAGAATTCGGCAGAAAGTGGGGAACGGAGTGTCTTAACACTAGGTTCCCTCTGCCTACCCTAAATGAGGTGGCCAAACAAAAGTTATATTTGCTAATGTTAACAACACTAGCACTCTTTAACGGTGTCAGTACATCATGCCGAGGTGTAGACCACAATAAATCAAACATAAGACAAACATTAATTTGTAATACAATTACGACAGTGCTTTCGTTTCGAACATTAATCTACAACAGGAGTTATTAAATAGCGGCCTCTAAAATGATTTTGTAATATTTACTTTGTAATATATTAAGAAATACATACAAAAAAAACAATATTTTGAAATATTATGAACCACTTCCCAAATTAGCAGGTATATAGGGAAAGAGATCAATAAAAAGCTGAGCTTTCTATAATTTCTTTCCATTTTAAATAATAATAAAAATAAACATTTCATTAGCTGTGGAAATATTAAAAATTATACAGAATGTGGTAAAATATTTCAAACTCATACCTAAAAAAAATTATTAAGATTCGTCAACAATTGCTGTGCTTTTATTTAAAGTGGTAAAGACAAAAACACTCTGTATAAATATGAATATATATATATATATACAAAAAATCTATAAAATTCTAACGATAATTCTAAGTAATTATTTTTGGGTAGCGGAAATTTGTAAAAATCTCCCTACAGAGATGCTAACAACATAAATAAGTTGTAACAAGCGTATAAAAATTTCGACATAGCTTGATGAGAACGTATGGCTTAGTGGTCAGAGCGCCTGGTCGGTTTCCAGGAGGCGCGGGTTCGAGTCTCGCTACGTTCAATTTTTTATACGTTTTCTAAATAAGTAATTTTACATAAATTTTTACTAAGTAAGTTAAAATGTACATCCCATTTTTCTTTAAATATGAGCTTCCCTGTGTCTCATAACATACTTCCATAGGCCTATTTTTTTATCCATAGGTTTATATAACGAGTGTGATTGACGACTGTAATATGTTAATTATCAAAAAAATAAAGCCTATGCAAATATTTGTATGATTAATTAACTACAGTAGATACTATAACGTAGTTTCATTAAGTGAAGCCAAGTTTATTATTTGTAGAGAACCATTGTGACGCAGTTAGTACATATTAGACTAAAATCGATAGTTGCGTGTTCATATTTCACTTTAGTGACATATTTTTATGCTCTATAAAAATATAATTTTGCTACTTACATCTAAGTTTTAATTATAAAAAAAAATGTTTTCTTTATTAAAAGTTTTTTTGTAAATATAATATCTAAATAAATAAAATTAAATTAAATCAGCTTCACGCTGTATCCCGCACACAGCAGGGTAGGCAGAGGGAACCTAGTGTTAAGACACTCCGTTCCCCACTTTCTGCCGAATTCTGGAGGCAATGCGTGTTGAGTGGCAGAACTCAACGCCGCGCTTAACCTCGACACCAGAGCGAAGAAATGGAAATATACATTTAAGTAAATATTTCATCTCCTCGAATGGGGATCGAACTCACAACCAGTCGGTTTTACAGTCACACCTCCTGCCGCTGCGCCACGACTGGCCTCCATAATAGCCAGCTATATTCAAAAATACATCAAAATAAAACCCATTTCCTCCATCAGTCTGCGGTGGGGCCGTTGTTTATCTCCGTATCGTACCGGTATTTCGTTATATTCAATTGATACCAGTATTGTAGTCCGATGCCCGTTAGCCCAACATTTAGATCTGATCGACGTGATTGCTATAGATCATCTTGTTTACGATTGTTGAGTTTTTTTTTCTTCAAATTACAGCGCACTTTTGTTCTGTTGCTGTTGTAACGGTTTTTTTTGTTCTGTAATTTAATTTGTATCGGTTTTTTTATTAATAATTTAAATTTATATTAATAATCTAAATATATTAATAATTTAAAGTTTGTATGGATTTCAATAATTTTGTAATATGGACCAAGTATTTTTGATATAATAAAAAAGTAAGTAAAAGAAACTTTTATTGCTTACATTTCGTCGTTTTGAAGCCGATACAAAGCGAAACGAAATGTCTTGCCACTAGGTTCCCTCTGCCCATCCTGCAGTGAACGGGATACAGTGAGAAGCTAAAAGAAAAAGACAATACTAAGAGTTATATTTTATAAGATTTTCTGCTACAATGTTTCAAATATAACACAACACCAACTACTATCAATTAATATCATTACAAGAAAATTTCTCATGGACCGTAATACTTAATGTGGATATTTAAAATAAATTGCTTAGTTAAGATAATTTTATGAAAGACATAATAAATACTTAAAGTCGCCGAGGGCTGTTTGTTGTACACTGATAGATAATTGTTGAAATTACTGTTTTATTATTTCTTACTACGTATATATAGTATTATTTTTTTCTGTATGTTTATTTATGTTAATGGTGTTCAAATAAAGAATAAAATAAATAAATCAGCTTCACGCTGTATCCAGCACACAGCAGGCAGAGGGAACCTAGTGTTAAGACACTCCGTTCCCCACTTTCCGCCAAGTTCTAGAGGCATTGCGTGGTGAGTGGCGGAACTCAGCGCCTGGCTTTGCCTCGACACCAGAGCGAAGAAATGGAAAATATAAATAAACGAGTGGGGATCGAACTCACAACCAATTGATTATACAGTCACACTTTGTGCCCCTGCGCCACGACTGGCCTCACAAATAAAGAATAATAAAAAAAGAATAATGATAATAATGTAAAATTTATTCCTCTTATGTAACAAAAGTTTATATTGTTGTATAATAATATTAACAGTAAATCTGTATTTACTTTAGTTCGTACTTGTAAATATATGTATGATAAGAATGCTATTATATAATTGCCAATGTTTTTTAACACAATGACTGGTAATATTGTATTTCTTTTTTAATTTAAATGTAATATAATCTATGAAACAGAATTTAATTCACTTTTAATAAATACATCAACAAGAAACTTAGCAAATGTACGTAGCTTAAGTAAATAGTAGTATTACATCAACGAGCTGACCTGAGGTTATAAATTTATATTTATAATACAACTTATTACATTTTTATTTAACATATTTATATATTTTCAATTGAACTAATCAGTTGATTACTACCAGAATTCGGCGAAAAATGGAAGACAGAGGGTTTTAACACAAAATTCCCTTTTTCTACCTCGCTATGTGCGAAATACAGCGCGAAACTAAACAAAAACGCGAAATTACGAAAAAAAAATGTACTTAACAAACAAAAGAAGCTTTCAAAGCTAAAATACACCTCCAATCATTCACCAAAGCTTTACGCCAACAGCTCTATACGAGGCCCACCAACTGGTTGTTTAAAATCAGATAAGTCGCTGTAGAAGTCATTTAAATAATATCTTGATTAACTTAGTAGTATTCATTTTAAATCAGCACGTCGGGTGGCACTCGAGCGTATAATGACATGTAAATAGCGACAAGTGGTCTATGATCTGGTGACGTTAATGTCGTATGGTGACACACCTGTCATCTTAAATGAATGGGTTGTATAAAAAATGTATGTTTTAAGCTATGTATGATAAATTATGGATATATCATTAATATTAGTTTGAATATTTTAATTGATATAAGATTTATTTTTATTTTTTACACTGTATCCCACACGTTGTTGAGAAGGCAGATTCCCTATTAGGACACTCCAGTTCCCCAATTTCCGCTACCGGACCTTTACCACAGCGAACAAATGAAAATATTAAATTATTCATTTCCTCAAGTGGGAATGGAACCCACAACCTTTCACGCTTACAGTCATACGCTTGTGCTCCTGCGCCATAACTATCCTACACAACCAATACACTTGACTATTGTTTTTATTTAAAAAATATTAATATTGGTTAATCGTTACCGTTATTATTGAACTATCTATCGTACTAAATCAGTCAAATTTTATGTTAACACTTCCTTCTCATCATAAGAATAAAACAAAGAAGACTCACATTCTATTATACATACATTTCACAAATAATCCAAGTTATTTAATCTCTAATAATTTTATTTACATTTTGCGCGTCCATACTCTCGTATATGCGCAGGCGCACATCCACGTCGCGCCAGACCGCCCGCGACAGGTGGGCGGGGCGCTGTGACGCTGACGTCAGACGGGGTCGCACGTCATAAATTAATAGACCACACATTACCTTACTCTATATTTATTATTTGATTTAGTTATTATTATGATAAGATCAGGAAATATGGTTGTAGTCGATTCAGGTTTGTTGTTCAATGGTGGTTATATAATGTAGAATAAAATATTAATAAATCTAAATTATATCTCTTATAAATGTATGTCCACTTTAAAAACGTGGCGTTAAGTTTCACTTGTTAATCAACGTCTCGAATCCGGGCAGAAACTGAAGGAACTCTCTACTCTCCCATACAGGAAATAGAGTAAAGCTGTTTTGTTGCTTTTTTTGTCTTTTATTTCATACAACGCAGATGAAAAAATATATATATATATACCGACAGATATTCATATAATTACACCACAAGCTGAATAAATATTTTAAATTGAATGGCAAAACCTAATACACTACTTTTCATAAATATAAATAATATTCTATAGGTAATATATTTACTTAAATATAAGAAAAACAAGATTTGTTCTTAGTTTCTAAAGAAAATGCAATAAACAAATTGAATATATAAAAAGATTTTTATATCTTTAATAAAAATTGCCTTCTTTATAAGAAACACAGACGTTGTACAGCCCTATCCTATACGAAAACCTTAGGAAATTCTTACCTTACCTCTATTATTTAATTAAACTAACCAACACCGAGGGCCAGGTTAATTGAAATCGTTGAATATTCTTAAACAAAGAGTAATACAACGATATTATTAACCCTGTTCAAGTAGAACATCTCACGGCAACGTACTAGTAATTACAGTGGATTTACTAGGAATGGCGCTCTAGAATATAGTCCGCTTGGATAGTTTTGTCAGACATAATTCTGTGTTATATTTATATTTTTGATAGTCATCCCGCTTAAACTATAATTAAACAGCGCATTGCCTAAAGCATTTAACGTGTAATTGTTGGTCGACGAATGGAAATATAAAGATAAACGGATTATATATTATTAAACTGTAGGTAATGTAGGTTTGGTTGTAGGTGTATCTGAATGTCACCAATGTAACAAATAACTACTACGTGTATTGTCTTTTTTTAGTATCCCACACATATCAACCTAGTGTTAAGACACTCCGTTCCCATTAAGACATTTGTCGTCCTCCACTATCCGCCAAATTCTGGAGACAATGCGTGCTGTGTGGCGGAACTCATCGATGCAATATGTCTCGACACCAGAGGGTACCTCAGATACAGCGTAAAGCTACAAACATTGTTTTTTAACTTGACACTGTATTAAGCACATAGCAGGGTAGGCAAAGGGAACCTATTGTTAGGACACTCCGTTCTCATTAAAACACTTTCGTTCCAAAACCGCACTGTCGGCCGAATTTTGGTAGAATCACATGTTAAGTAACAGCTCAGCAGCAGACTCTACGTCGCGAAAATATAAATGCAAAATAAATATTTCATTTCCTCGAGTGGCGATCGCACCCACAATCGCACACACAGGGGTTTGTACCACAGCACCATGACTGGCCTGTATAAAAATCAATAAGTTATATTTAAATTATTTTCATTCCATCACTCTGGTACACAAAGCGGAAGGAAAACAAGAAGGAAATCGGGAAACTTACTATCAATATTAGGTTCCTTCCGTTCACCTTACTATAAAAAATTACAAACCTGATTTGATACCAAAAAAATGTCAAAATATTTCATTCAAACCATAGAACAAAAGACAAATGAAGAATAGTAATTGCGGAAACCGAGCGAGCACCAGGTCGCCGCCGCAAAGTTGAAACAAACGCTTTTATTTTTAAAGAGCCGTATACTTTTGTGAGATTGCGTCGACATTTTCATCAGTGTGGCGACCGCAGAGTATTATTTTAATCGTCGACAGCCACTTTTGTCTTTGGTTGCTGGTAATATTTTAGATGTAACGAATACGATTCGGATGTTTTACGATCGATCGTGAAGTGTAATTAATTTTAAATATACAAAAACTACAGTTTGTAAACGGAGTGTCTTAACACTAGGTTCCCTCTACCTACCCTGCTGTGTGCGGGATACAGCGTGAAGCTGTTTACAGTTCGTGATTTTTTTTTTATTTTGAGTTATTGAACAGATATTTTAATCATTAATTATTCCAAAAGAATAAGTCCAAAATAAGAATGCTTCGGAATTTAGTAAATATTTAGGTCATTTAAAATTAGTTTGAAGTGCTTAAAAATTGATGTGATGTGTTGTAGTTGTTGATGTGTGTAGTGATTCATTCATGATCGAAATCAATGTCCTTATGTTTTTTTATACCTACATAATATATATATGTTATAGTGTCTCATATATAACTGGAAATATGATAATTGTGGGATCCCCACTCGGGAGAATAGTAACCTATACATAAAATATTTTTATTCACCCTGTCTGATAGACAAAGCGTGGCGTTAAGCTTCGCAACTTAAAAGAAACTATCTATAAAATGTGATGGAAACTATTGAACGGAGTGTCTCATATTCTCTCTGTCACTATAATGGAAAATAGTACATGAAGCTTCTTTGCATTTGCTTTAATCTTCTTTTTAATCTACAGGAAGATCTTCTAATCCACGGTGACAGCGTATACGACGTGATAGACAAACAAGACCAGCAAGCTGTCAGGTCAGAGCTGTCGCGAGCGCCCACCGATGGAGAAGACAGGGTGTTCCTCTGCCGGATGAACGTTGCCAGAAACGCCAGACGACAGATGCGATTTGGTGATCAAAAGGTAAGAATTACTAAAGAAATATTGTTTTTAGATAGAAAGAACTATATTTTTTTTACTCTCAGATAGTAGCAAATAATTTTACAATATTACATACAAGAGAGCAGTCTTATAATACAAATGTCAACTTCGTCAAACCTAGGGTAGTGACAATGGGCAGTATTTCCTACTAAATTTTACCTTTACTAGCGTGATTAATTAGAAGTAATTGAGAGTTGTGTATGACACTTTCTAAATGCCTAAAGCCTTCGGTAACGGATAGTGCAATATAAAAATGATATTCAATTCTGACGTGTAGTTCATGAGATTACCGCGTTCAACCAAATAAACTCTTCAGTTTTATTATAATAATATAGATTAGTGTATATTACTTAATTATAATAAAGGCCAGTTGTGGCGCATGGACATAAAGTGTGACTGTAAAATCGACTGGTTGTGGGTTCGATGCCCACTAGAGGAGATAAAATATTTATTTACTTTTATATTTTCTTCTCTTCGCTTTGGTGTCGAGACAAAGCGCGGCGTTGAGTTCCGCCACTCAGCACGCAATGCCTCCAGAACCCTCCGGAAAGTGGGGATCGGAGTGTCTTAATACTAGGTTCCCTCTGCCTACCCTGCTGTGTGCGGGATACAGCGTGAAACTGATTTATTTTTATTTATTTAATTATAATAATATAGATTAGTCTATATTATTATAATTAAACTAAATAGTTTATTTGGTTTGATGCGGTCATCTGATCTATACTAATATAGATGTAGATAGAATTTCTTTTTTTTTTGAACAAATTTATAATCAAACCATTTTCTTTTTAATATTCGAAAATATTATTAACATACTTTAGTACCGTATCATACAATTATAACTTTGCAGTAACAAAAACCGTAGCACGTCTTAGAAATATTATATTATGTTCGAAAGCTTTAATTGACGAAGTAAGAAAATTAAAAGCTATATACTATTATTAATTAATACATTAAAATTGATACTTAAAGTGATTGAAAAGAATGTTCTCGATAGACATTACACGTCACTCAGAGATTGGTTCCGTCTCGATATATTATAAAAATTGATGAGAAGATAATTAACAAGCTTACTTTCAAATCGATTTAGTTTATATGTACATTTATTTATAATCTGTGGCTGTTGCCGTTACCGGAATTAAGGATAGTGTTCATACTGTCTTTTTTATATATTTATTTTTAAATATATTTAGAAAAAAGTATTAACATAAATATTCCTGTTGCGAAATTTTAGTTAATAGATTGGCTGAATTAACTTATACCTTCTCTATTTTTCTTAAAAAGAGTTAATAGTTTTATTCGCTTTACTCTCTTTCCCACACACAGCAGGGTAGGCAGAGGCACTTAATATATAAAAAAAAATTGCAATGAACATAAATTTGTTACATTCAATATGAAACGCTTAACTGAATTACATAGTTGATTTATTTTAATTTCTAGAAAAGTCACCACGATCTTTAAATTATGTTACAAATTTTTTTTTTTTTTGATATAACTAATATTATATAAATAACAATTTAAAAAACAGGCCCGTCGTGGCGCAGGGGCACAAAGTGTGACTGTAAAACTGACTGGTTGCGGGTTCAATCCCCACTCGAGGAGATGAAATATTTACTTAAATTTATATTCAATTTTCTTCACTCTGCTGTCGAGGCAAAGGCGGCATTGAGTTCTGCTACTCAACTTGCAATGCCTCCAGAATTTGACGGAAAATGGGTAACGGAGTGTCTTAACACTAGGTTCCTCTGCCTACCCTACTGTGTGCAGCTGGGATACTGCGAGCAAGCTGAAAATAAAATATATAAAATATAAAAGCTCTGGAAACCCTTGACCTTAACAACACTATTATTACAGCACCATCACAGAACTTAACCAAACACCACTATATTCAGTTTAATCCATAAACAACACCACGGAACCCCACAACCAGGTATATAATAAAAAGGTCAGTTTGATGGACAAATTGAGAGTTTGATGGATCAATAAGTATACTATAGTTATTACTGGTAATTGAATACTCACGTTAGAAAGTGATGGTGTGAAGTTTAACCAGTATTCTGTAATTATATCTTGGATCGTAACCCGAGATAAGATTTAATCGGTTTACGCCCAATATTAATAACCTATCTCCAACGTCAATCTTAGATTGTTTCATATATCTATCCTATCTAGAGATTGGATAAATATATGAAACAACCTAAGATTGACGTTGGAGATAGGTTATTAATATTGGGCGTTAATGTATTAGTTATTATATGAAAATAACTTATTGGGTGTGCGCTAACGTTTGGTGCTTAAGGTGTCTTCTTTAGACAAATCAGCTGTGTACCCTACATTTTTGTTAATTGAAATTTAAGGAACACGATCAATTAAGATATGGTTTTAATAACAACGTGATCTTTCTATTCACTGTTCTAATATTTCATTAATTTAAATTTGAAAAGAAAAAATTAAATGGAGTAATGAGGCCAGTCGTGGAGCAAGGCTCATGTATGTGGTTGACAGGTTGTGAGTTCGATTCCCATTCGAGTAAATTATATTTAATATATTAATTTCTTCGCTCTGGTGTCTAGGATAAACGCGGTATTGAGTTCCACCACTCAACATGTAACGCCTCCAGAAATCAACGGAAAATGGGGACCGGACGTCTTTGCACGAGGTTCCCTCCGCCAACCCTGCTGTATACAACCTGAAGCTAAAATCTTTAATTTGTTGTTCATACAAAGTCGATATTTAAAATGAAAAGCTCAACATTATATATGCAAACTAACTGGCTCTTAATACAATATTTCCACAATGCGACACTTACGTGCAAAAGGCCAGTTGCCATTTAAAGAATATTTTAAAACCTCAGGCCCTATACTCTGCCACAGTGTCATATATCTCTAAAGAATGTATATTAGCACGCCCACGCTTAATATGTGGTGTTCAGATAAAGAGGAGAGGACGCTTGGAGTAACAAACAGTCTCGGTTCCAAGTTTATTGTCTCCAATTAATAATCGAGACGCACGTGCTACTCGCCGGGGGCAGCGCAGACTTGAGACAAGACAGTTGTGGCATTTTTTTTTAAATATTTGATTTTGATCTGTAATTGTGATAACTGGTTTTAATATGTGATTATAATTAAATTTAGTAAATAGTGTAAATTGATTTTAATAATTTAAAAGAAAATTAAATTATAATTACGTAACAGTTACATAACAGATTGTTGTAGTAATAATATTTCCCTAAGTGCAATTAAAACCACCGAGCTTAAGTTAAATATATTCCAATGTATATCTTTATATAAATATCGAGATTATTTAATATATATTGACGAAGAAATAAAATCGTGCTAAGTGTCTGGCAATGGATGACATCATTTCGAATATTATTCCAAAGATAATATTTTAAAAATGAGCTTTTATGCTTCCACCAATACTACAATAGGATATGTATCTTTCTACAGAATCTAGAAGGCATTAAGACTAGTTAGTTCTAGGGAGTTTTGGGGAGAGATTCTTTTGTAAACAGAAATACCTAGTATTTCATTGATTTGTTGTAGTATATATAATTTTGTAATTGTATTAATTTTATCGAAAGCTTTCAGTTTTAAGGTTAATAAATTGTATTTAAAGATACTTTCTAAAAGTAGATTACCTATACTTTTCTACCCATTATTGCGTATCATATCTCAAACGCTTCTCTCAGTGGAGCGCTAAAATATCTCAAGTCTACTTATTTAGAAAACGTATATATTTTTTTATTTTTATATGTATAAATATATTTTTTTTAATAGAGTTTTCTAAATAAGATTTTTTCTTTCCTAAGTGTAGAATAACACTTTAAAAATGTTAAAAATGTCTCAAGTCTGTTCACTAATCGCGTGCATATATCATATTAGGAGCTCTACCTACGTGTACTGCAAATTACTTCAAGATGTTTTCTAAATACAATAACGAACGCTCGCCTAAGGCTATATTTTTTATCTATGGACAAGTAGAAGTGTAACTATCTTAACTATTTAATATATGGGTACATAGTTTGATGTAAAAACAGCTGCAGCTTTTTTCCTTATAGCGGCATAGGTAGAGAAATTTTAGTGTCAAGACACTCCGTTCTTTATTTTCCGCTTGTAATCGAGACGTTACGTGCTGAGTGGCGAAAATCATTTGTTTTTGCCGGAGCAGAGGAATTAAAATATTATTTTAAAACAGTTTCTTTAAAAATATAACTGATAATATACAGAATTTTTCTAATACAAAATATTTCGAAATCAAGTGCTAGGTTGCTAAATGAACCAAAAACTTTAAAATCGACTTAAACTAAAACCGAGCTTAAATACTTTAAATAAATCAAAATTATCCTAACCGAGTTACCTTTAACGAAAACTAGGTTGCTTAAATGAACTATCGTATTAATTCATACAAACGAAAGATCTATGAATCTTTTATTAAGATTTATTCCTTTCAAATTGTATGATAAATGCGTTATGATAAATAGATATTGAATAATGGTTTCTTTATACGATGTATTTCATTTTTAAGGTTCCGTACCTTAAAAGGAAAAAATGGAACCCTTATAGGGTTACTTTGTTGTGTATCTGTCCGTCTATTTCGAGATTGTGTGGATATATTGATCTAAAATTAATATCAAATATGCAGGTCTAGGTCCCTTGAAGCACAGAAAAAATCATGCTTCTAAGTCAATCAGCTACGTAATTAAAACCTAAAGGATACTTCTCGTGGATCTACACTTATGAAATTTGGCAAAGAAGAAGAACTTGCAGTATAAATAAAAAGGACTGAAGAACTGGAGTCATTGCTTGTTAATTGGCGGAGCTCACCGCGCTTTGCCTCGACTCCAGACCCGAATTGAAATCGAACCCACAACCCCTGCCCGTTTAAAATCACACACTTGTGCCCCTGCGCCTACTGGCCTCAATAAATGCGTTATGATAAATAGATATCGAATAATAGTTTCTTTATACGATGTATTTCATAATCGATTTTAATCAGCATAGTAATGAAACTGAGGAGAAATGTCCGAGCTGTTAATGGTGTCTTATCACACCATCCTGTCTGATATGGCAGTCATTACGGCCACACGGGCTTTGAATCATATCCTATCATATCCTATTATAAAGAAAAGCTAACTTAATAGGTAATTGTTGATAGTAGGTGTTTTAGAGATACCAAAATATGTTGGAAATGTTGTCCAGAGTTGTATTTTACCAGAAAGAAACCGATGACAGCTGGTTCAAATTCATTCTAGAGAATGGTTTGATTATATATATTTTAATAATAGAAATCATTATCAGCGTTATTAAGTTCCTGATTCAATGACGTATTTATTAATAATACCTAAAAAAATTAGCTTCACGCTTTACCCCGGCTAGCTGAGGCAACCCAGTGTTAAGACACTCCGCTAACCATTATTAATGACTAAAGAAGAATTATTAGTATAATAGTTTATTTTATAATATAATTTATTAAAATATCAATCGAACTTTAGAGACATGTATTTAAAAGTACCCAGCATCACTAATAAGTCCAGAGATTATAAAAACAATACATGACATTCACAATCGGGAGTTTCGTACAAAATGTTAAAGGTGTAGGTAACTATTATCCATACTACAGTACAGTCGTTTGATGGAGATAGCCACTGATGAGATGATGTCCAAAACCTTGTTTGTGGAAGTGGTAGTATTGTTTTTGTTATTAAAATGGTTTTTCTTGGTAAATAAGTATAATAACAAACACAACTTAATCTAAGACATGTGTTGGTTACAAAGAATAGTTTACGAGGCTAGTGAGGCGCCTCCAAAACTTTACAAAGTGTAAAATTTCTCTTAAAAATACATACTGAAAGAATTTTAGAAATAACTCCTAAATATACTTAAAGGCCATACTTTGAAAAGTGATGAACAGATTTCGATTACACTTTAATGTCTCAATTTGTAATTTCAAATAGTAATAATAGTTATGATTATATTGTTATAATAAGGTAAAAAAAATTTTAAGTAATAAAAATAATGTTATTTAAGTTAAGAAAAATAAGTTTACTATTTTTTTTCCTAGCCTGTACTGTCCCATTGTTGGGCAAAGGCCTCTCTCCATTTCTTCCAGTTTGGTCTATTTTGTGCTATTGAACACCAGTCAGACTTGTAATGGTCTAGCTCGTCTCGCCATCTCCGTTTCGGTCTATTCTTCTTTTAGAGTTTGGAATCCAGCTGGTAGAAGATTTCGTCCAAGATTCTTTAGGCATGCGGCAGACGTGTCCGACCCAGTCTCATTTCAGCGTACCCACGTCAGCGATTTTTGTGCGAGAGCGCAGTGCGATGTTTCGGATTTTATCCATTAATTTGACACCTAAGATGCTGCGCTCCATCGCACGTTGGCAAACCTTGAGGGCGGACTTCTGTCAATTCCTCAAAGACCATGTCTGGGCACCATAGGTGGGCATTGGAAGGATGCACATGTCCATCAGTCGTCGTATGTGTCGCAGAGGAAGGTCTCCTTTCATGAGATCACCCATCGACCAATAGCTCCTCGGCACTGAAAGGAAACTACTTAATCCAGGTAGATAAATTCTTGGACATATTGCATCTTCTCTGGACCTACGGTCACCATTTCAGCCATAATATGAATTATGTCTGTTGTATTGAAACCAAAAAAAAGTTACATTTTCTAAGAGACGGTAATTAAACATCAGTTTTATTGCAACCTAAAGGATTTTTTTATACAGACTGAAGCAGATAATTAATAATTAGTAAACTTATCTATCTTAATCTAAATAATATAATTTTTATAATTTAAAAAATGTGGTATTTACCCAATCTCCATACACAGATACTGGAGCAACACGAGAAAACCATGTTAGCTGCCAGCCAATCCATAACATAGTATCAAACAGTATCATTCAACAGAACGTCCCTTTATCTTTGAGTAATTTAGTGTTAAGTGCACCTTGAGTACGATATTCCCCGCAAATGGATTCCGAAGTAGCGTATCATTAATATCTGTGCTGGGATAGTTGGGAATGGCCAATTTGTTCTGTTATTGCTTTATTCTCACCTCGCTAGTTTCCTTGGATGCGCTGGGAAATGAGAATGTATGAAGTAATGTATGGGTTTGTATGAACTGTATGGATGTGTGGCTTCGGTGTGATTTGATGCTGTTGATGTGATTTATACGGTCTGGCTATTAACGTTAGGGTTAAATAAATATTAGCCAAGAAATATTATTAATTGTATTTAATTGATCTTAATCTGTTTTAACAATTCATTTTGGTAGTAAGCCACGTAGTATAGTATATTATAAGCTTCAAGAGTGGTTTAATGTATTTTTTTTTCACTTTTGATATGTAAGCATAATAAGCTTTATAATATTTATTTAATAATACTCTACTTTATTTTTATATTTCAATATGTGCAAAATAGTAAAATTTTGAATCAAATCTACAAAAATATTTTTACTACACTACTTAAATAACAATACAGTGAAAAAACTGTCTTCATAAATAGCTTTACTTACGACTATATACCTACAGCATGTTCTTATAATTTAATATTGAGGAAATGGGGTGATACAGGAGCACAGGCGCATGACTGTAAACGACAGGTTATGGGTTTGATTCTCACTTAACGAAATGAAATATTTAATTATTTAATTTCCTTGCTCTGCTAACGAGGCAAAACGCGACATTGTGTTCCGCTATTCAACACGCAA
This sequence comes from Heliconius erato x Heliconius himera, assembly GCA_013421005.1. NCBI lineage: Eukaryota > Metazoa > Arthropoda > Insecta > Lepidoptera > Nymphalidae > Heliconius > Heliconius erato x Heliconius himera. Next base: position 34,840 of record JAATLQ010038100.1, on the reverse strand, counting down.
TACCACCAGAATTCGATGGAAACTGAGGAGCTGGAGAATTGGAGCGTCTTACCACCAGGTTCTCTCTACCTAACCTGCTATATGTGGAATACAGCGTGAACAAAGCTAAAATACATTTTTTTTAAATATAAATTACGTAATTCACACATTATTCGATTGTAAAGAACTAATAACAGCTTGTTATGTTGAATTGAATAAGTTTTTGCGACTCCTTTTTGTGATACGAAATCAAAAGAAGTTATTAAGTGTTTTTTGTTGTAGCATAATTGTTTTAATAGGTTGTGGTTTGGTCTATCATTTAATATCTACGTAAGAGGTAGCACCTATGTATGTAAAATTATAAAAAACAGAACTCCTTTTTTGTCATGTTATGATTTTATTTCTTTCTTTTCACGCTTTATCCCGCATGTAACAGGTTAGGCAAAGTGATGCCCACTGTTCCGCCCAATTTTCAGATTTATATATAGATATATATACGTTAATATATACATAGATGCGGTCGTGGCGCAGAGGCACAATGCGAGTGTAAAATCGACTGGTTGTGGGTTCGATCTCCACTCGAGGAAGTGAAATATTTATTTACATTTATATTTTGTTTTCTTCGCTCTGGTGTCGAGACAAAGCGCGGCGTTGAGTTCCGCCACTCAGCACGCAATGCCTCCAGAATTCAGTGGAATGTGGGAAACAGAGCGTCTTAACACGAGGATCCCTCTGCCTACCCTGCTGTGTGCGATTTATACACATGAGATGAGATTTATATAGATGAGAAATAAAGAAAAGACGGAATGCAAGGTCTAGTACCTTGCATTACGTTAAGACTTTCTGTTCTTCACTTTCCGCCTAATTTTTAATGCATTATGTGTTGATTAGCAGAACTCAATGTCGCGCTTTGCCTTGCTATCAAAGCTAGAAAATAAAAAAACAATAAAAAATAATAATATGTTTTAAATCAATTGAGGCTATTGTGGTGCTATAGAAGCAATTATGCATTTGAAAATGGAGAACGGAGTACGGAGTCTTGACACTAGATTCTCTCAGCCACTATCCTCAAGGCTTAAATAAGAAGCTGAATTAAATCTTAATGTATTACAGCTTAAACTACTATCGATTTCCACGACGTATAGTGACTTGAATATTTACGATTTAAAGTTACGTGGCTCGTGCCCTTCTACAGCTGGCTAGCTGAACTTGGCCTTTATTATCCTATGACATTGACTGACAGTACTGACCTAAGAGTATAGGTAAAATTTATGAAAGGGGTACAAAGTGTTCAAAAGTGTTTATTTACACTTCCGTACACGTTATACTTCAATATAATTATTTGTTTTTCAAACTATTCTTCCTTTCTTTCATATTAAATTTATAAGATGAATGAAGGTGATATGAAATATTATTAACATATGTTCACCGCGTCTGACTGTTATGGGTTCGAATCCAACTCGGGGGAATTAGTTTTTTTTTTCTCACTCTGGTAAGAAGATAAAGCGTAGCATTAAATTCCGCCACTAAACACACAATATCTTTAAATTTGGGTGTAAAATGGGGAACAAAATGTCTTAACACTAAATTTCCTCTTTCTTCACTAAAAGCGAGACACAGCGTGAAGGTAAGAAACAATGTTACATAATATACAAGAAAGAACATCTACTTTCCATTATTTAATATGACAACAATACCCCATAGAAATATAGAAATGACTTGTATATTAAGATGAATAAGAAAAGATTAAGTAGAGGCCAGTTGTGTGGCTGTAAACGCGATAGTTTGCGGGTTCGATTCCCACTCGAGAAAATTAAATATTTAACACGTTCATTGCTTCGCTCTAGTGTCAAAGCAAAATGCGGCGTTGAGTTCCACCACTCTACACCCAATGCCTCCAGATTTCAGAGGAAAGTGGAAAGACGAAAAGAAAAGAAGCTAATTAAATAATATATAATAAGCTTGTGTAAACTTATTTATCGTCATTACTTCTAAACATGTTAAATCAAACACAAGACGTAAAGTATAACAAATGCTGACATACCAATGCTATTAATCAAAATTCACCTTTCTCTTCATCAATTATGAATTTTAACCTACTACTACCGACGCGACACATCGATCACACGATTGTAGGAAATCTAAGCACATTTGCACTGATTAGTAGTCAAAATGTGGCATTTTAAACCTTATTTCTTTTGTAATAGGAGTGTTTTATTGTTATAAAAGTGAAGCAATGCTAGTTATTAGCTTGAGTATAATCCATTTCTGTATGGCACATACATACATAAGTCTAATCGAGGCGCATTCCAAGTCACAAAACATCACAAACGTTAAGCATCATTATACAATGACAAAAGAAACTTGTGCAACTGCTTCAAATGTATCCGCTTGTACGGTCAGCGGAAAAATGTTTTTTTATTATTTATATCACGTTGTATTCTGTATATATCAGCGTCGGGGAATCTAGTGTTAAGACACTCCGTTCTCAATAAGACACTTTCGTACACCACTTTCCGCCGAATCTGGTAGCGACGGAACCCCACGCAGCGCTTTGCTGCGCTAGTAGAGCGAAGAAATAACAATATTAAAAATTTTATATGCTCGAATGGAAATTGAGCCCACAATCTATCGTGTTTACAGCCGCACGCTAGTGCACGTGCGCCACGACAGATCTTTATTTTGTTTATATTTATGAAATATATTAATACCAAATTGACACGTGACTAAATATTTTTTACTTTCTCACGGTATGTATGCATAATATTGGTAAAATTCTATGATTCTGAAATGAAATTAAATGATTTTGTCAATACGTTTAAATTGTGCATTTAATTTGAAATATAAATGTAAATAAATATTTCAAGAAGCATTTTTACCTATATTAGGTACAATTATTAACTATAATAGTATTATATGTATGTGTTTTAAGTTGAAAATGTTTTTAATTATGAACATAACACAAAAAAATATGAAAATTTTAGAAACATTTTAGAAACGTTCTATATTTAGCTGCGGACAGTACACTGATCGGTTCCAGTAGGTATACTAATCTTATTCCATATTACAATAACGGCTTAGATCGTATACAGCAAAACATTTCTATCCACTCCCTCTTACTATGCACTGATATATGAATACTGCATACGTTTAAAGAAAACTGTATATAATATAACTTTATTTAAGCACGTTCCAAAACAAACGATAGCCTTTGAGTGTGATTAAGAATTTTTATACATTTATATGGTGTATACAGCTTAAATTAAGGAATATCTTTTCAGTACAGTGTCTGACTATAAATACAATGGTTATGGGTTCGGTTCCCACTAGAAGGAATTAGTTATTTTCATTAACTCGATAGCACTTTAATGTCTGCCACTTAACACGCAATGTCTCGGAAATTACGATTAACGAACTTCTTTAATATTACGTGCATGCGGGATACAGCGTGAAACTAACAACAATATTTTTCGAAGTATAGTACGTTTGTACGATGCAATATAGCGGACGCCCAGTTACTTATTCCCGTTTTCTAAACCGCTCTCAAGTCTGACGATCTATAAATAAAAACGGCATCTCAAGATCGATCTCAGGCTTGAGAACGATTCATAAATACGGGACTTTTAACGTTTCGCGATTTCATAAAATGTATTAAAAACTTCTATGACTATGCAGGTCTTCAAATAAAAATAAATCAGCTTCACGCTGTATCCTGCACACAGTAGGGTAGGCAGAGGGAACCCAGTGTTAAGACACTCCGTTCCTCACTTTCTGCCGATTTCCGGAGGCATTGCGTGTTCAGTGGCAGAACTCAACGCCGCGCTTAACCTGGACACCAGAGCGAAGAAATGGAAATATAAATTTAAGTAAATATTTCATCTCCTCGAGTGGAGATCGAACCCACAACCAGTCGGTTTTACAGTCACACCTCGTGCCGCTGCGCCACGACTGGCCTCTTCAAAAATGCTGTAAATCAACTAAAGTAAATAGAAAGAGAACTAATATTCGAGAATACATCGAGAACGTATCGAGAGGGTCTCCGTATAGAGTATAATGGACCATCAAGTATTTTGTTAAATTGACAATATTGTTGTGTTGAAATCTTTGTATTGCGATGGATTATGGCTATTTATCATACACCTCTATTGTAGAGTGACATAGAAAAAAAAGATTTAAAAAGTTATTTTCATAGATTGTTGTTTGAAATACTTTAGAAATCGCATTAGGAACGTAGTGTTAAAACACTCCATTCCTCTCATTCCGACCAATTTTCGAGATGTTGTAAATTTTGTGGCGGAACTCAACACTGCGCCTAGTGTGTTGTTTCGTGAGTGAGTTTCGAACCCACAATGATCGCGCTTACATTTAGATGATGCCGCTGCGCCACAACGACCTTAATCAAAAACATTTTTTACTTCCTTCCTTTTTTCTTTCTTCCTTTTTCCTTCTTTTTTTCTTTCGTCGATACCAGAGCGAAGAAATGAAAATATAAATTTAAGTAAATATTTCATCTCCTCGAGTGGGGATCGAACCCACAACCAGTCGGTTTTACAGTCACACTTTGTGCCACTACGCCACGACTGGCATCAATTTGATTATTTTTTACATATTATCTATTCCACATTTTTTTTCTCTCATATAATTCTCGGAATACAAATAGAACACAGTATGACCTGTACAATATTTGAGCGTTAGTAGATTTGGTGCGACTGACAAATTCGTCTGTATTTTTGTAAATTTTATATATATATATATATATATATATATATATATATATATATATATATATATATATATATAGTTAATCTTTACATAACAACATATAACATAAAATTAACCATCACACAATACAAAAATAACAAAAAATTTCGAACAGAAAATCCATCGATCACATCAAAAATTAAATTAAATAAACGTTTCACAAGCTCACCTTCGAATTGAATCGTAATTAAAGAAGAAATATACAATTACCGTAATTTATAGAAAGATAGATAAAAAGATATATAGATATATAGATACCTTTAATTATATATCTTTGATGTTTTCTATACGGTGTGACGAAAGAAGCCTTATACTGATATGGTCATTATTTGAATTAATATATGTACGTGTCGGTTCGGAGGTTGTACTAAATTATAAGTTGATTTTTATAGAGTCCGTGAGAACAGAAAATTATATGTCTCTGATAGCATTAAATATCATATTACGAACTAATATTCAATTGTTCGTTTCTTTTTTTTATAGAAGCGCGTGTGTGTGTGATAGTAGGTATGGGTACCTACTTTTTATATATATGGTACGTTTTTTGTGGATTCTTAGGGGAAAGTACTGGTGTATCGCTTTATTCATTACTTTCTATTTAAATAGTGAAATAGGACTCGAACCTCGTGATTAGTGAAGATTAAAAACGTAATATATAAACAGCTTCACGATGTATCCCGCACACAGCTGGGTAGGTAGAGGGAGCCTAGGAACCTAGTGTGAAGACTCCTTGAGGAATTGCTTGTAGAATGAGGAATATAAAGTTGCGATTTGCCTTGTTACCAGAGCGGGAAAATTAAATATCAATTATTTCATTTCTCCGCAACCATCGCGTTTACGACGCACACACATGCCCTGCGCCACGACGGCTAAACAAGCAATGTCACGGATTGGCGTAGAAATTGAAGTACGGAAAATATTACTATAGGCCCCTCTGTCTATCTTTCTATTAATCATTACATAAATTACTTAAATTTACTAAAATATTTTAAAACCTCTAAAAACATAAAAAACAGCTTTAAAAAATCCATCGCCTCTATTTTTAAACTAAGTTTGAACCATTCACAAAACAATATCAAAAGTGACAAAACTACCAACAATTTTACTTAACTTCCAACACTTCCAACACTTCCAACACTTCCAATACTTCCAACACTTCCAATACTTCCCACACGCTATCTAAAATTCACACTTGCATCCCGGAGCGTCTCTTATTTAAATTAAGCCTCTCACATTTTATGCGCGAAAACATCCGAGTGTGGCGTCGTTAGGGCAGTCCAAGATGCATTTATTTATGAAATGTAAATTCATCTGATTTTAATAACAAAACTGGGAGCCACCGCTCTCTATATTAAGATGTACGATTTGCATACTGTACGTTCGACGCGTGTGTGGTTTAGTGGTTAATATGTTTTGTTTTTTTTTGATGTTACTAGGTTTGGATTTATATGTAGGTTTCTGGTTATAGTTGTTACTACTTTTCTCCTTAAAAAGGTATGGAACTTTAAAAAGGCTTCAAATATTATATAATAATGTTATATTAGTTATTTGAGGCCAATTGTGGCGCAGTGGCACAGAGTGAGACTGTAAAATCGACTGGTTGTTGGTTCGATCCCTACTCGAGGAGATAAAATATTTACTTACATTTATATTTTCATTTCTTCGCTCTGGTATCGAGGCAACGCGCGGCTTTGAGTTCTGCCACTCAACACGCAATACCTCCACGCAATTGTATGTGAGAGGGAATCGAACTTCAAATCGTCGCGTTTACAGCTAGTCATTGTGCAACTACACCTACTACGGCCTATAACTAATATAAAACAGCTCACGCTGTATCCCGCACACAGCAGGGTAGGCAGAGGGAATCTAGTGTTAAGATACTCCATTCCCCACTTTCTGCCGAATTCTGGAAGCATTGCGTGTTGAGTGGCAGCACTCAACGCCGCGCTTAGCCTCGACAACAGAGCGAAGAAATGGAAATATAAATTTAAGTAAATATTTCATCTCATCGAGTGGGGATCGAAGCCACAACCAGTCGATTTTACAGTCACACTTGCCGCTGCGCCACGACTGGCCTCAAATCAAAAAACTAAAACAAACAAACAAAATGTCCAAACCGCTTACATATTCATATACAGAATAGGTACACTGTCAATGGCAATGGCCGAAGGATAAAAAACCTTTTGAACGACTAAGTCGTGGTGTCGGTGTGAATTCGGGCAACGCGCGCACGCGCACGCACCGTACTGTGGTGACGTCACGTCACGACTAGCCACGGAAAATGATAAATATATTGGAATGTTAACTTTTAGAGGGTTTTTTCTTGCATTTTTTTTAAGTGATGATTATATTGTTTTAAAGCATATGTTTTTTTTTTGCATAACTGATAAGTTACTTTATTTTATTTTAATTAATAATTTATATTTCTATTTCTTCGCTCTGGTGTCGAGGCTAAGCGCGGCGTTGAGTTCTGCCACTCAACACGCAATGCCTTCAGAAAGTGGGGAACGGAGTGTCTTAACACTAGGTTCCCTCTGCCTATCCTGCTGTGTGCGGGATACAGCGTGAAGCTGATTTAATTTTATTTTAATATTAGTTGCGTTCAATACTATTTATGTTTAAGGTGAAATAAAGACACATCAATAAAAAGATTACCTTTACTGTACGTGCTTTCGACTCCCATATAAATGTTAACATGCTTTCAAATTATAATAAATCATAGAATATTTGCAATATTTATTTCAAAATTTAAAAAAATATTTGCCATTATGTCATTATTGCTCTAAACACAACCATTGGTCTTTTAGATTACTATTTTAACTATTGCGTTTTGCAAATTATATATGTACATAGAAAAATAAATATAATATAAGTTTTGTTTGTAATATTTGTTTATTCCAGTTGTAGCCTCCAAATTTATTTACGCGGACTTTAAGATACCAAATGAGAAATCCCGGCTTTTCCCGTTTCCGTAGGAATTTCGAGAAATCCTCTCTTCTTGCTCCTCTACACTCCCTAACAGGTGTTCTAGAGGCCAGTCGTGGTGCAGAGGGACAAAGTGTGACTGTAAAATCGACTGGTTATGGGTTCGATCCCCACTCGAGGAGATTAAATATTTACTTAAATTTATATTCTTCGCTCTGTTGTCGAGGCAATGTGCGCCGTTGAATTCTGCTACTCAACACGCAATGCTTCCAGAATTCGGCAGAAAGTGGGGAACGGAGTGTCTAAACACTCGGTTCCCTCTGCTTACCCTACTGTGTGCGGGGTACAGCGTGAAGCTGATTTAATTTAATTAAATTCAATTATATAGGTTTAAAGACACAGTACCAGTCAAATATACTAAATACAATCTAGCTTGTATTAGATTTGTATCTAAATATTGTAAACACTCGTTTACTTAGTGTTACAGTGATATACTCAAGTGAGGCGAACAAAGAGAAATATTTCTTTCAAGACATTATAAATAGTGTCCGCGTACCATTAATTCTTATGTAACGGAATTTATAGTACTTTCCTTCTACATTGTATTGAATGAACTGAATGTCTGAAGTTAATGTAAATATATTTAGTTTGATATATTTTAGTATTTAATTTTAGATGAGGCCAGTCGTGGCGCAGGGGCACAAAGTGTGACTGTAAAATCGACTGGTTGTGGGTTCGATCCCTACTTGAGGAGATGAAATATTTACTTAAATTTATATTTCCATTTCTTCGCTCTGGCGTCGAATTTAAGCGCAATGCCTCCAGAATTCGGCAGAAAGTGGGTAAATATATTTTTATACATTTGGAAAGAATCTTTTCAACCGATAGTCACATACCTAAACTGTGTGCATTGACTACTTTAACAATGTTAAAAATATCGGATTTCCATAAATACACATATAATACTTAAATATTTTTAACGTTTTTTAAAGTATTATTCCACACTTAGGAAAGAAAAATACTTATTTAGAAAACGTATAAAAATTTGAACGCGGGTTCGAGTCCCGCACTCGAACCCGCGCCTCCTGGAAACCGAGCAGGTCGGTTCACATTTTTATACTATTTTTATTTTTATACGTTTTCTAAATAAGTATACTTAAATATACCTAGGCGATTAATCCGGATATAGATTTTTTTAACTTTTCCCTGTATTCCGCATATTGCAGGGTAGGCAGATGGAACCTAGTTTTAAGACAATCTGTAACCTATTTTCCGGTGAATTTCCGAGGCATTGCATTTCGAGGGGCGGATCTCAACGCCGCGTTTGCCTTTTTACATATATTGGGTTACAGCGTGAAACTGATATGTTGTGATTTGTATATGAGTGAGTTTTCCATACAGTAGTGACAAAGATTTTTTTTATCTTTTTTAATAGTTTAGTTTTAAAGTAAAAATTTCATTCAATCCAGATATAAATCTTCTTTTGCATATCTAAGTACATCTTAGTGTTGACTTTATCTTGTTACCGGAACAAGAAAATTTAAATAATTTATTATCCCCAACAGGAATTGAACCCAGAACGGTTCAGCGGTTGAATCATCCACTTTGGCGCTATGTTTTATCTATATTCGTCCAATTTGAAGAAAAAACAATATTAGTCGGTAAAATTAGAATATTTGATTTGCAAACAAACTGTATTCTATCTTGACTTAAGTAGAATTTATAAACATATAATATTTTACTCATATGTCGATGATTCTAACACCACCGTTAAGAATACAGAAAAAAAATCTCCAAACCTTTTGAGAGGTGTGTCCTGACGTAATATTTCGTGACCGTACCTCGTCGTGAGTGCTCTGACCGAGCTTTAAAAGCACTATAAAGTTGTAAACTTCTATATATTTTATTGAGAAATTGCTGTAAATGTGATTAAAATACTTTTTTTTACTTATAATAATAACAGTTTTCTTACAGCCTTATTTATTTTGTTACTTTTGTAAATTAAGTTTCTATTGAGTTAATAAGAAACGCAAAATTCGATCATATTTGAAGAGAAAAAAATAAAAAAATGATAAATACAAATTTTATTAACATAATATTTACATATAAAACAATAGTAAAGATGTGGTAAATATTGACAAATTATAACAATTCTACAAACAAGTATTAGAAACTTAAATCAGCTTCACGCTATATCTCGCACACAGTAGAACAGGCAGCGGAACCTAATATTAAGACACTCCGTTCCCCATTTATCCTCACATATATAGTAGTTCCCCAAGTATTGGACACTTAAAACGTAAATAATAAAGTACTAACGATAGAGCAAAAGCAATAAAAATTTAAATTATCACAATATGCCTTAATTCTGACGCCTTTCACTGGATAGATATTATGTTAGAGACACTTCCTCTAAATGGCGCTCTACAATTCTGTATAATAAAATCGTTTCAAGTAAATCTTCATATTTTAAACGGTTTAATGTTCGTCTAAAGTGATCAAGTTGTGTGTTTATGTTGATTAAAGTGAAATGTAAGTTATTGCTAGCGGTAAATCCATGTAACGTCAGTTAGCGTACAATGCAAATAAAATAATGTATTAAATTGTTTTAAATAAGCTTGATTCGATCGAGATTTCTTCGATGTATTAACTTCACGCTGTATCTCGCACAAAGCTGGGTAGGCAGAGGGAACCTAGTGTTAAGACACTCCGTTCCCCACTTTCCGCCAAGTTCTGGAGGCATTGCGTGTTGAATGGCAGAACTCAACGCCGCGTTTATCTTCGACAGAGCGAAGAAATGGAAATATAAATTTAAGTAAATATTTCTTCGATAGTTTGTAAATATGCCATTCCACATCCAACTGCTAACTAATAATAACTGTGGTGTCGGAAGAATCACATAAATAAAAAAAAAAAAAATTATGTTAACCTTTATAGCAATATAATGGAATGCATTATATTCCTATTTAGTTATATCCTTATCACCACTTGCAGTCAAAAGTATCGTAATTCCTGACACGATAATAAATATGATAAAAAATTTATAAAAAATAAAAAAGTGTATTTAATAACATACTATAATACTAAAACTAAATTAAATCAGCTTCACGCTGTATCCCGCACAAATAGGCAGAGGGAACCTAGGGTTAAGACACTCCGTTCCCCATTTTCTGCCTTATTCTGGAGGCATTGCGTGTTGAGTGACGGAAATCAACGCCGCGCTTTGCCTCGATACCAGAGCGAGGAAATGAAAATATAAATGTTAATAAATATTTCATTTCCTCGAGTGGAGATCGAACCCACAACCAGTTGATTTTACAGTCACACTTTGTGCCCCTGCGCCACGACTGGCTTCAAAACGCGACATATTGTCAAATATCAATGTTATAGGTGCCCCTGTAAAATAATAAACTGGATTAACATATTATATAAAATACTGTTTTCTATTTTGTTTGGTCTTTTTTGGTTAATTTACAATTTAGTTATGACTGAAATCTTAGAACTTTATGAAATTGAATACTTATGTACATTTTTTCACTAAAATAAGATGCCAATATGTTATTATAGTCAATAGAAAAAAATAATAAAATTTAACCAATCAAACGACACCGCGATCCATATACAAACGGACATATGACCTGGTCAAGGGGAGTCACGACTGGCTGAGTAGAAAGTGATATTGTTTCCTCTATACGTACCAGTGATAGATTCAAAGCTAGTAATGAGAATAAGTCACGATTGATCGCCCAGAGTTGTCATACCCACTCACTAGATTGTCTGATAAGATACTGTGTGGGTGATAAGGCTTTAAATCTGTCGAAAAATATATATTTCCAAGCCATTTTCTGTTAATAATGTTAATAATAATAAATCAACGGCTGAAATTTATTGTAGCTGAAGTATGTTTGATATTTTATTTTTGGGATTTAATTTGACAATTGCTATATATTATGTTTAAATTAATTTTATGTCCTGTCCATTTACCAATAACTCACTAAAGCTAAAGTTAATAATAAACAATATTGAATTTTTATTTTCTTCAAGTTATTTTTTAACATCTTTTAAAGTATTATTCCACATTTAGAAAAGAAAAAAGTTATTAAGAAAACATTTTAAAAATTGAACGTAGGGGGATTTCAACCCGCGCCTCTTTGAAAACTGTCCAAGCGCTCTAACCAACTAAGCCATTCGCGTATGTATTCTTCAAGTTATTTCAATATTTTGCAACGATCATTATCTAAGCGTTTTGTACGCCCACGGCTGTATATACGCAGTCTCCAAGGATCTCCTGTACTTCCAGCATCTAACTGCTTCTGACAATCTAAACGATTTCTTCACTATGCCTGATGCGAGCCTTCAAACTGAGCGTCATCCAGCTCACGGCAGACTCGATCGTCTGACCTCAATAGCCTTCGGTTCTCCTCAATATCTGTTCCTTCCACCGCTATTTCAGCTAAGCAATTCTTCGAGCAAGAATAAGTCAATACCTGGATTTTTTCCATTCTATATTCCACGGCGAGGCCGTGGCGCAACGGCACAAAGTGTGACTGTAAAACCGACTGGTTGTGGGTTCGATCCCCACTTGAGGAGATAAGTTATTTACTTACATTTATATTTCCATTTCTTCGCTCTGGTGTCGAGGCAAAGCGCGGCATTGAGTTCTGCCACTCATCACGCAATGCCTCCAGAATTCGGCAGAGAGTAGGGAACGGAGTGTTTAACTTAACACTAGGTTCCCTCTGCCTACCCTACTGTGTGCGGGATACAGCGTGAAGCTGATTTATTTGATTTATTTATATTCCGTGTAAAATGTAGGACAATCATTCAGACTCTGGTAACATCTACACTGCGTTCTAATTATCCACGTACTTCTCAGAAAACAATAGCAATTTATAAAGCAGAATTCAGCCAACTGTGTAGATAGTACGTACGTACAATACCTATACTTGGCTCAATACATATGTAAAAAAAATTTAAAAAATCCAGAGACCAGACGTAGCGCAGGGACACAAGCGTAAGACTGTCAATACGACTGATTGTGGGTTCGATACTAAATGAAATATAATATTTAATATTTTCATTTCTTTGCCGTGGTGTCGAAGCAAAGCGCGGAGTAGAGTTTCGTCACTCAATACACAATGCCTCCAGGATTTGGAGGAAAGTAGGAAACGGAATGTCTTAATACTAGGTTTCCTCAGCCTAAGATACAATGTGAAGCTTAAAAAAAACCATATAAAATTCACACACACACATAAAACATATTTATAAAACATAAAGAACTACTTGTTCATTCATACATTTCTCTTGCACGGTAACTTTTACTGTATCAAAACTCGCTTTTAAACTAAACTCGAAATCGAATGTCTTATTCACCGCGTTTGGGCGTTACACTCGATACGATATTTCAATACTCCATATCAGATTATAGTCTCATTACATTTCGTTTTCGTAGGCGGAGACACGTTGACGCAACCGTACATTTCTAAGTTGTATTAATCTTTGAAATCGGAAAATAAATCTCGATGGTTATTAGTATGGAGTGTTAATTATAATAATTATGGGTTCTTGGTGTGTTTCGGATTGGTTTTTGTTGTAAGAATGTATCATGTTTGTAGGACTTTAGGAAATTTTTAAATTATTAGGTATTATCTGTGGTGGAAGCGAAAATTTTAAATACGGATTAATGAATCAGAGTCAAAAGTAATTGAAATTATACATAAAAATGTCATCCATCAAAAATTAACATTCATCAATCAAATAATTCCAAATAACAGTACAAATTTTTCAATATAATAAGAAAAAATCAAGAAAACTTCCAGGTGTTTCTATATTTATTATTATATAGATAGAAAATTAAATATTTAATGTATAAAATTTTGAACGTAGCGGAATTTGAAACCGCGCCTTTTTGGTAACCGTCCAAGCACTCTGACCAACTAAGCCATACGTTCAGAACATTTTATACATTTTCTAATTAAATATTTTTCTTTCCTAAGTGTGGAATAACACTTTAAAAATATTAAAAAAAATGAAACATTCTGTTAAAAACAATTTTTCCACTTAAAAATTAAATAGAATCGCCTACAATACAGACATCTAATACCCTTCATTAATAAATACAATCTAAATTTCATATGCAAGAGATGTATTAGGATGACAGTAAACAAGCATATACCATTCAATCATTAATATTTATCAAACATTATAAAACCAATAAATCCACGGTTACTGTGAGTTAGTGTTTCCAGGTATGTCTACGTTATTATCGTTTTTATGATTTAATCAAGCTTATTGATCACTATTTACAAGAAAGATTGTAATAAATCCTGACAATGGAAAAACTTGTTTTTGTTTAGTTTTATAATATTATAAAATTTTATATTTGTATTAAAAGAGAGAATTTAAATCTTTAATCACCAACTCCAGAACACAATACATTTATTTATCAGTATTTTCATGTAAAACAATAAATATATTATTATAAATATAGCGGCGTTGAGTTCCGCCACTCAACACACAATGCCTCCAGAATTCGGCAGAAAGTGGGGAACGGAGTGTCTTAACACTAGGTTCACTCTGCCTACCCTGCTGTGTGCGGAATACAGCGTGAAGCTGATAAATATTTTTTTTTGTATAGATACTAATTCTAAACATCTGGTTTTCTGGTTGACTCAAACTCGTCCGTACCCTTTGAAGGATAATCCTTAACTTTTATATTGTTTTATGGTTTATTTCCTATCCTTAAACTATATATTAATAACTTATTCATAAAATTAAGCACTTACACAATACTAAATAATTGTATTTATGTCCTCGTCAAATATTTTAGGAATGCTTGGGGTAATGAAAGTAGAATTTGTAGGTTCAAGAAGGATAGGCAGAGAGAACCTAGTGTTAAGACACTCCGTTCCCCATTTGTCGAATTTTCAAGGCATTGCGCACTGAGTTGCATTACAGTAACATATTTTTGCTTCTGAGCCACGACGGCGTCAACTAATAAAACTAATCTTTATTTATCATCATCATGGACACTACGATTATAAAATCGATATACACAATATCGATTTTACTACATACAATATATTAAATTTACAATTCATTAATATATCGATTCAATATCGATTTGAATGCGTTCAATAAAATGTATAACAAGGCCGCGGTCCCGGATCGAAGACTACCAGTGAGTGGTTGACCCCTGAACTATAGTGTTGTACTCTTATCTATTGTTGTAAACCCTAAAGAATGTCAAAGCGACACGCCTACCGCTTTTGAAGCTAAGCGGTCATAGAATGCTGATAATAGGTTTTTTTTTATACACAATAGTGTTGTGTAATATTTTTTGGTACTATTGCAATGAATGACTCAGTGGTTGTGTATACGAAATATAAGAGAAATTTTCTGTAGCTTCATGCTGTATCTTTAGAGGGAACCTAGTGTTAAGACACTGTGTTCCCCATATTCTACTGAATTCTGATGACATTGAGTGTTGAGTGGCGGAACTCTTCGCCTCGCTTAGTCTCGACACCAGAGCGAGTAAACGATAATATTAAAAGTCCAGTTCCCATTAGAACCCACAACCTGTCTTGTTTCCAGTTACAACCAAGTCTTCACGTTTTATAAAAAAGATGCGTCAATTAACATAAATATATTTTATTTATTTTCATTCAAAAAATTAAACATTACGAACTTAGCTTCTAAATTGTGTGTAATAAATTCTGATAAAACCCAATGCATTCAAGTCTGATCCATCCATCTATAAGATTCGTACCCATAATATTTATTCAAACAAATCACAACAAATCTCAAGCAGAAAATTATAACAAAAACAACTTTCCAGGTGGTGCTAGTGCGCGGTCACTACGTATCATACCTGCCACTCTGCAGCCGCAACGAGCCGGTGTTCCTCGCCGCGTGCACGCCACTGGCCATGCCCGAGACCCGGGAGTGCGTGGTGCACGGTGCCACCAACGTGTTCACCACCGTCCACGCTATGGACATGAAGATATTACATATTGATTCGAAGTAAGTTAATACGTGAAAGAAGTCAGTTGTGGTGCAGGGGCACAAACGTGACTGGTTGTGAGTTCGATTTCCAACCGAGGACATTGAGGTGGTAGTGTCGAGGCGAACCGTAGCTTTGTGTTCCGCCTTGACACCCAATGCTTTCAGAATTCGGCAGATAATGGGAGGCTTCTTCTGCTTACCTTGCAACATGCGGAATACTGCGTGTAGCTGAAAAAAAAAAACATAATAACGTAGTGATTCATCATTGGCCTTTCGATTGTAATACTTCTCAAGTGATGCAACCCAGTCCATTAGTTTATTTCATATTTAGGAAAGTTCTATATTTTAGTTTTTTTTTTGTTTGGGATATAATTTTAATCTAACGTTTATAGCAGTGATTTATCTCAAACTCTGTCAACACCATTTTTTAAACATTTTTAAAGTGGTCCATCCACACTTAGGAAAGAAAAATACTTATTTGAAAACGTATAAAAATTTGAACGTAGCGGAACTCGAACCCGCGCCTCCAGGAGGCGCATTTTCGAGTCCCGTTACTTTAAAACTTTTATACGTTTTCTAAATAAGTATCTGTCACCACCGCTATTGTATCACAATAGTGTCAAAAAGTAAAAGCATATATTTTTAACAAGAAACATCTCTAATAAATTAAATATAATTTAGTATTAAGAGACAAATACCTAATACATAATTCTATTTCCGTATACTAATATAAAAATTGCATAGGTATATCTCATTAATTCATATTCTCTAAAATAAAAAATGCTAATTATTAAACACTCAAGAAATGTTTAAAAGAAGAATGTCCACTTCACTTTTTATGAGATAATCAAGACATAAATAAATAAATGATTTCAAAGTGTAAACTGGGATGTAACCAAAATAAATATAAAACGAAAGAAGTACTTACGATAAGTGTTTACTGACATTGATACTAGCGTGGAGCAACTCTTACAAATATTCTCAATAGATATTATTTAATAAATAAGCTATAAATTTTAATCAGTTGTGGCGCAGGGGCACAAAGTGTGACTGTAAAATCGGCTGGTTGTGGGTTCGATCCCCACTCGAGGATATGAAATATTTATTTACATTTACATTTCCATTTCTTCGCTCTCGTGTCGAGGCAAAGCGCGGCATTGAGTTCCACCACTCAACACGCAATGCCTCCAGAACTCGGCGGAAAGTGAAAAACGGAGTGTCTTAACACTAGATTCCTTCTGCTTACCCTGCTGTGTTTGGGATACAGCGTGAAGCTGACTTATTTATTTATTTTATTTTTTTATAAATTTTAATGAAGAACATAAAAAATAATAATATTATTCGTATAATAATATATATACATATATTTATAATAATAATACCACAAGTAAAAATCTTATATAACTAAAGTCGAGGCCAACAGCTAATCTTCGAATGGAGCTGATTGTTCTGAGATGTAAATATACTCGAAGCTATGTCTTACATGGAACAATATATTACAACTACTTGATAGGAAGGCCTCGTTGGGCATTGTAGCAGATTGATTCAAACGCAAAAAGCCCCAAGGGCAAAGAAGAACAAAGAATGAAACAAATATAATAATATTGAAATCAAAATGGGATCAGTTTTACGGTGTATGCTCTACCTTCCCGCAAACAGGGTAGCAAGAGGGAACCCAGTGTTAAGGCACTCCGTTCCACACTTGCTGCCGAATTTTTCGAGACAGTTCTTGTTGAGAGGCGGATTTCAACGCCAGGTTTTTGCCTTGGTGCCAGAACGAAAAAAATTAAATATTAATAAATAATGATTAACTCCTCCGAGTGGCGAATCGAACCCACAACCATCGCGTTACAGTCACACCCTTGCGCCACGACGGACTTAAAATATGATAATATACATCAAAACAAACGGCTTTCCTCGCTTCCTCATTAACACTAGTTCAAGGTGACAGTCTAGAAGAGAACAATAAACTTTGTCTTATTACCGATGCGTAACTGTCACATCCAGCTACTGTGCGTCAAAAGATGTATGACAACGTCTCTATTGAGCGTTTCATATTCATACACGTCAGCGCCTACAATGGCACGAGAGAATAAGAGGAGCTGAAGTATGCAAGGGAGGACAGCGGACGGACGAGTGGCCTGCGCGGGCGCAGCGGTCTCGACACATGTATGTCAATACTGAATGTTATTATCAGATCACAATGCTACGGGCGTAAAGTATTTTACATTGTATGTATGTATGTATGTATGTGCATAACATTATATCTGCACAACTAAATGTATGGGAGCATATGTGATATGTCTCTTTCATGGGAATTCCGGTGTTTTTGTTTTAAGTATATGAAATTGTTTCAAGGCATGGTTTTTTTTTTTATTTTTTTTTTAGAGGCCAGTCGTGGCGCAGTGGTACAAAGTGTGACTGTAAAACCGACTGGTTGTGCGTTCGATCCACACTCGAGGAGATGAAATATTTACTTAAATTTATATTTCCATCTCTTCGCTCTGGTTACGAGGCAAAGCGCGGCGTTGAGTTCTGACACTCAATACGCAATGCCTCCAAAATTCGGCATAAAGTGGGGAACGGAGTTTCTTAACACTACGTTCCCTCTGCCTAGCCTGCTGTGTGCGGGATACAGCGTGAAGCTAATTTAATTTAATTTTAATTTAATTTACTTTTATCTCAATTGTAGTGCGTGTTACTTGATTTTTATGTGATTATTATAGGAAATATCACTCATCAACAGCTAATTTCTTAATTGAAGAAAAAATATGTTTTAAACGTAAAATATTACTACAAAATCCTATTTTCTAGAAAACAGGAAACACATTCGTACTTAGAAATCTATAAATACAAGCATATATTCATAAAATGGTAAATTATATTCAAAGTGAAACGTGTTAAGATTAGAAATTCATTCTCTGGCAAAACGTCTTGGTATTATCAAGTTTGTTTTGAAGGCGTGTTCATCACCTGCTCGGAAGAAATTTTGCATACAATGACAAACTTACAAGCTCCTGAGGCTCCTACTATAGGCTGAATACACACATAAAATACATTTAAGTTTTTTTTTTCTCGAATCACTTTTTTCATTTATTTAAAATTTAACTGTATCATATTTTGATATAAACATTAAAAGATATAATGTCAACACAAATTATTCAGTAAAATATTACTGGAATATTATTTTTGTTATTACTTCGTCAGCTTCATGCTGTATCCCGCACACAGCAGGGTAGGCAGAGGGAACATAGTGTAAGAAAGACACTTCGTTCCCCACTTTCTACCGGATTCTGGAGGCATTGCGTGTTAAGTGGCAGAACTCAACGTCGCGCTTTGCCTCGACACCAGAGCGAAGAAATGGAAATATAAATTTAAGTAAATATTTCACCTTGTTATCTATATATATAAAAGGACTTGTGCTGACTGACTGAGGTAAGACGCACGCAGAGCCGTAACCGCTGATGGTAGAAATGTGAAATTTGGGCAAATGTTTATTTTCATATTCTGGACATCCACTAAGAAGGGAATTTGAAAAATTTTAACCCTAAAGGGATGAAATAGGGGTTGAAAGTTTGTATGGATTTTTTTTTAATCTGTACCGATTTTTATAAAATTTGAAATTCAGACTCTTAAAAATATTTCATTGTACACGTGTTTCACGGTTTTTATGAATTCACCCCCTAAGGGTTTAAATAAGGGGTTAAAGTTTATATGGAAAAATCTTTAAATTGCCACCGATTTTTATAAAAATTTAAATTCAGACTGTTAAAAATATTTTATTGAACTCGTGTTTCGTGGTTTTTTTAGAATTCACTCCTAATAAGCGGGCGAAGCTGCGCGCGCCCTCTAGTATGAAATATACATTGAGAAGAAAACTAAATTTACTTCTTACATTGTACAGGAGCCTATGTCTACGTCACGTTCGACTTAACATCAACTTAAAAAAATTTTAAAGACATGTTCACTTACTAATGGAGAAAAGTAATCAAAAAAGTATAAAAATATATATATTGGAACAAGTGCCTCTGAGAAATCGTCCAAGGGCTTATCCAGTACTTTAAAATGGTTATACACTGTAACGAGCACATTCCTCGGTTTATTTGAACCCTTAAACGGTTTCCAAATGGCGCCGGTTCGAATCCCGCTATGTTAAAAATCTTCTTAAATTATAAAATACAATACACATTTACAATACATAATTTTCTATCAAATTATATATATAATTTTCTTTTCTTTTGATACATTTTTAAATAGTATATATTCTACTTATTTGGAAAACGATAAAAAATTTGAATGTAGCGGAACTCGAAACCGCGCCTCCTGGAAACCGACCAGGACCGACCGACAGACCGACCTGGTTTCCAGAAGGCGCGGGTTCGAGTCCCGCTACGTTCAAAATTTTTATACGTTTGCAAAATAAGTATTTTTCTTTCCTAAGTGTGGAAAAAAATGTTTAAAGTATATATTCTACCCAACATCAAACCTACTTCCACTTACAGCTTCCAATCCTACAAGCTGCAATACAAGCAATACCACCATATCATTAAATTAGATACTATTGTGAAGTCATCTTATTATCCAAATAGTAATTTATATCTCAAGCAAATCACACGCTATCCGCACGCACTGCGCACGCGCATATGTCATATCGTCCATGATATCCTATTGCATTTATCATAAACATCTTTGTACTGTCTTGTACCATAGAACAGTGGATAGGTTAAAACGTCTCGTGATAAATTAAATGTTTTGCTTAATTTATTAATGCATTGAAAGTATGTAATGTATTTTATTATGGCGTTATTTGAATAGCTGTAGTGTTGTGTTTTGGATATGGCGGGTTGAATACGGTTATTGTGGGTTTGATTATGTTTCTACGTGAAAGGGAAGTGGCAAATGGACTATTATTAGAAATGAATTCCACAATATTCAAAAGAACTAGCACAATTTCACGCATCTTCAATATTTTGCGGCGGAAGGAATGTATTGTGTTAAGACACTCCGTTCTCCACTTTTAACTGAATTTTGGAGGCATTCCATGTTAAGTGGAGAAACTCAGCGCTGCACTTTGCCTCAGTACCAATAAAGTGAAGAAAAGAAAATATTAATAATCGTCGCATTACAGACACACGCTTGTGTCCGTGCGCCACAACGGCCACTAAATTATTACAAATTTATTCAACAAAAATTCGGAACACATGGCAGATTCACGCATTTTCAGTATTTTTGTCATTGATTACCATTATATATATAAAAAAGCAAAATAAATAAAATATAGAAAAAAAAATCTGGTATAAAGTAGAGAAAACAAAATCATCTTCACGCTGTATCCCGCAAACAGCAGGATATCAGAGGGAACCTAGTGTTAAAACACTCCGTCCTTCACTTTCTCCGTTAAAGTAGAGACAGAGTTCAATTTATTGTGTAACATATGTAGGTACAAAATTTGATTTAAAAATATGATATTAAGGCCCTCGTGGCACAGCAGCACAAGTGTGTGACTGTACACGCGACGATTGTGGGTTCGATCTCCACTCGGGTCAATGAATTATTACTTATTAACATTTTCATTTCTTCACTCCGGTAACCGAGTGACTTAACTCTTTGTTCTCTCCGCCTAACCTACTAAATAAAGGATACTGGGTGAACCTGGAAAAAAAATTAAAGGAAATTACAATATTCCTTTTACATCACTTCTGACGTGTCAATATTCTATGCAGGCTTCATCATAAACATTATTGTTCTGTCCTGCGCCATTGTACGACTCTCAATACACGGGCGCCACTATAGCGGTCTCTAGCTGACATCAGATTTGTGAGAATTCTAATTAGTTCTTTCAATAAACATGTAAACAGATTTCATTTTAATGTTTTATAATATTATTTATTTTATATTGATTTTAGGTGGATTTAGTGTGGTTTCAAAATGTGTATGAGTTTAATATTAATATTTTTTTTTATATTTGTGAAATTTGTGAAACTTAGACATACAAATCATCGGCAATATATGAAATTCTAGTAAATAAAATAAAATCGAAATTCAATCAGCTTCGCTCTGTATCCCGCATACAGCAGAGTGGACAGAGTAATACTATTGTTAAAACATTCTGTTCACCAATTTCCGAAGATTTTCCGAAGCAATTCGTGTTGAGGGGCGGAACTCAACGCCGGGCTTTCGCCTTGGTACCAGAGCGAAGAAATCAAAATACTAATAAATAATATTTCATTCTGTCGAATGGGGATCGAACCCATAAAGACCGCATTACAGTCACACCTTAGTACCCCTGCGCCACGACGGCCTCTAAAAAATTATAATAAATGAATTTAATTAATAAATTTATATATGTATATCATTTTTAATAATTTTCATTAAATAATAATAAGAAGGCCATATCCAGTAGTGGACTTTGAAAGGCTGATGGATGGATGGATGAATAATAAGTCTCAAAAATTAGTGGAAAAAATTAGGAACGAAGCATCGTAACACTAGGTTCCCTCTGCCTATCCTTCTTAATCCAAATTAAATCTTAAAAAAAAATTAGGAATGAAGTATCGTTACACTAGGTTCCCTCTGCTTAACCTGCTATATGCAAGATAAATGCTAAAAAAATAAGAAAATAACAAATGGATATGAACCCAATAACGCCAGCATTATAAAGTCAAAGGTTCGTAGCCTAATGATTTGATAAATATTACTTCAAACATAGTTTTGCCCTTTATAAGCCACTCTACGGTTGACGAACATAAATCCATCCAAATTGTCTACACCACTCTAATATTAAATATTTCATATTTTAAACCAATAAATTTACCTCTAGTATGCCACCTGGTATTTTAAAAGGATAATGGGATATAATATATAACATTGGACAGATTAATCGCTCTGGTAAGATATAGTACGGCGTTGAGCGCCGACACTCCATATACAGTGTCACGAATTCGAGCGGAAAGCGGAGACCTTTGTGTCTCGATACTGGGTTCGTTTTCCTATCCTGCTGTATCCGAATTAAGGTACAGCTGAGAAAAATATTTCCTTTATAAATAGGCAATGAGTGACTCATACATCTAAATATACGATATTATTAAGCTAACTGACTTAAACGCGACGGTTATTTTTAATATTTCCATTTCTTCGCTGTATCACGGCAAAAGCGCGGCGTTGAGCTCCGCCACTCAATACGTAATAGTTTGAAAATTCGGCAGAAGACGAAGAGCGGAGTTTCTTAACAATAGGTTCAATGTGCCTATCTTATATGCGGGATACAGCTGAAGCTAAAAAAATATACTAAAAATCTATTAAAGAAACGTATTACAACATTATATTACAAAAAAAATAAGCAAATCTCGACTCGAACTCGTGGCAATATAAATTATTAATCACTTAAATACATGTACTTATATATTATTATTCACTTAAAACTATCATATTTGCTTTCATCTTAGACAGTAGAATATGAAGAAGGTCAATGACTAAATAACTTAAAACACTTTGCACCTTTGTTTGTATTAATAACAATTATATATCTAATAACAATTTTGTATGTATTATTTTATAATATTGACATATATTATTATTTGATTTATAAAAAATCTTAGAATAGTATTATTAGTAAGATATATTCTAAGGTAGATATCTTGAGGCCAGTCGTGGCGCAAGGGCACAGTGTGACTGTAAAATCGACTGATTGTGGGTTCGATCCCCAGTCGAGGATATGAAATATTTATTTACATTTATATTTTCATTTCTTCACTCTGGTGTCGAGGCAAAGCGCAGCGTTGAGTTCTGCCACTCAACACGCAATGCCTCCAAAATTCGGTAGAAGTGGGGAACGGAGTGTCTTAACACTAGGTTCCCCTTTGCCTACAATCTATCTTTATCATACAAATAATTTTGGTTACACTGACTGCTTTCGAACTTTCATGGATATAAATATATTATAAATAGTTTTTTTTTATCAAATTGACCTATTTCGCACTTTAAAGGGCATGGCAAAATGAAACTTTTTATCTCATTTTTATTCTGATAATTAAATTCTGGTAATATTTACATGTAGACTATCCTTGCGGTCAAATGGCCCCGTCCTCGAACTATTAAAATACTTTGAACTTTTTCTCTAACTTCTCTATCAGATGAATACAACATCACTATAAATGCACAGGTAAACGGGATTCATTAACAAAAATATAATAAAATATATGTTCTTATCGTTTTATAAATATATATTTATATAAGTATTTAACTTAGTAAATTTATAGTTTAATATTAATTAATAATTGCAAAATTGTATAATAATATAAATGACAGAGAAAAAACGACTCAAGTTGATATTTTTCATATCAAAGCGAATTTAGAAAGCTTTACTTCAGAATGTCAGTTGAAGCCATTTACATGAGAACACAGGTCAGACATACACGTCTCAGGTTCCAAGAATGTCTGGAATCCAACAATGCACTGGGTAATGTTAACAGGTTCTAATAAAATCTACACAGTACCCCTCGATGAGAAGTTAACCTAATGTCGAGTACATTAGATTAGATCAGATAGAAGAATTGTAGACAAAATAAAATTAGAGCAAAAAAAATCTGTCAATATCGCTTAAAATTTTTCGAAGTAACATTATTTATATTCAACTCGGTAACATTTCAACCTACAACCAACATGTGTTAACTCTGCCAAAGGCCGTTGTAGCACAGTTGTGGGTTCGATTTCCACTGAGGAAAATGAATTATTCAATATTTTCACTTCTTCATTCTGGTAACAAGACAGATCCCTGCCTGGTGTCTCAACACTATATTTGTTATCTAATATAATGTAGCTATTTATAAACAATTATTTAATTTTTAAATCTTATGGAACGTTATATATCCTATAAATAAAACCACGTGTCTACATAACCTAATACTGTATAATAACAACCTATATAATAACAACCTGTATAGCGACAACCTCAGCCCATACAGACAAACAAATCAAGAATCCAACATCATTATTCCAGCTGATGAATCCGAAGAGATGATTAAAAATAATGATGAATGTAATTAAAGTGAACTTGACACAGCAGAACAAATATCTGGTGGGGTCATCACATCGATCAATCATCGAGACCTTGTCTATACGTGCGACTTGTTCCGACTTGCTCTGCGTTTCTAATAATTTTGAAACATTTTAATTATGGTGTTTCATGGTATTTTTTTTATAAACTATAATTACTTTTAAATTAGCTATTCGGATGTTTGTTTTTTATATAAAGATAATATTAAAATTTGATTTTTAAAAATGTATATGGAGAGCTTATTATTTTTCATATTCATTTCTTCGTTCTGGTAACAAGGCAAAGCGCGGCGTTGAGGGCAACTCAACACGCAATGCTTCCAGAATTCGGCGAAAAATGGGAAACGGAAGAGCCTGAATGGGAACGGAGTATCTTAACACTAGGGTCCCAAATTTCCTCTGCCTATCCTGCTATGTGCAGGATATAGCGCGAAGCTAATATTTTTTTTTTTTTCTATTTATCCAGTAGCGAATGGCATCTGGGCTGGGAGCGAAGTTCCTTGCACGGAGTCAGCTGGTACCACCTTCTGCATCCTGACTGCTGTAAAGAAGCACAAAATAAACATCGACTAAGTAAGTAAATAAAGATTTCTTAACAATTTTCAAAGCAAACAAAAAGGAAAATCGTGATGTTGTAGAAATAATATACAATCTACTTATTTAAAAAACGTATAAAAATTTGAATGTAGCGGGACTCGAACCCGCGCCTCCTGGATGTCTCCCGCCTCCTCCAGGAGGCGCAGGTTCGAGTCCCGCTACGTTCAAATTTTTATACGTTTTCTAAATAAGTATTTTTCTATCCTAAGTGTGGAATAACACTTTAAAAATGTTTAAAAAATAATATACAATCATCAGATTGTAGGCTTTAATATCGTAGCATTTTTTTTGTATTATCACACTTTAAAACCTAAACTTATTTCCTTTAAATGTAGTAGCAGTGTAGCATCTTTCAATTAAAAAGAAAACACATATCATAAAAAAATATTTAAAATGTTACGAAAAGTAATAAAGCAATTATGAACTGATGAAAAACGCGAAGTATCCGAAGCGTTGTAACTTTTTACAATAATTGAAATATTTTTTAAATATAATAATATTTAATTTTATTTGTCATGTGAGTAAAATACTTAAATTAAATATTAAAATAAAATTAAATAACTGTCCATTACGACGATGGTACAACGCAAAAGTACACTATGGGATAATTTAAAAAGTTAAAAAATACAATAACAACTTTCTTTTTAAATAATCTCAATAACGAGATGATATGAGCTGTTTAGTCGACAAGATTTCTCTGAAAAAAAAACCTACATTCTACCTACAGTACGGTCGACGAGTCGTGGCCACCCTGAAGTAAGGTTTTCTGCACTTAAGCGTATTGTTTACTCAGGAAGGAAATATTTAAAAGTAAGAAAGATCCTAATATCATATCTGCGCAGTAGTCTACAGCTAACTTCAGGGCACACAGGCCACGACTTGTTGGGCGTACTGTACTCATTCATTGCCTCACCGCGAAATAAGGTTAGTTTCTCATTGACCTTCATATAAGGAAAAATTTAAACTAAAATCACATACAATTTAAACAATAACTTCAATCTGCTTCATTATTATAGGTAATTTTGTATAATATTATCGCGATCTAAGTACTGTTTTATGTGGCTTTATTGTGTATAAATGACACGGATATGCGTCCCGGATTTTTTTTTTTATAATTTTATTTTTATATATATATTTTTTGCGATGTAATATTTAAATTGATTTTATAAGAATATTTTCGCTTACTCTTTATTATATATTATAGGAAGTATATTTAAAAATTCTCTTTTAAAATGGAATTTGCGTAGGTATACGAAATATATTTAAATATATATTTTTTTTTCGAGGCCAGTCGTGGCGCAGGGGCACACAGTGTGACTGTAATTGCAACTGGTTATGGGTTCTATCCACTCGGGTAAATTAATTGTTTATATAAATTTATATATCCATTTCTTCGCTCTGCTGTCCAATTAAAGGACGGCGTTGATTTCCGCAACACGCTATGCCTCCAAAATTCGGCGGATAAAGGGAAACAGAGTCTCTAGCACTAGGTTCCCTCTGCCTACCCTGCTACCCGTGTGCGGGATACAGCGCGAACGGCACAGTTATAAAAAATGCACAAAAAGGAAACGGGATTCTAAATAAGAACCAAGGATGTTTATCAAAGCTAGTGACTTTTACTTGTGACCTCAACCTATAATGGGTCTCAGAAAAAAAGAATGGTGAAGGTAAGATGTCAATCGTTCGTTGGGTACCTAGAAACATTAAACAAAGTTGAGTAAAGCTATTTCTATTGAAGGTTACCCAAATGCGGATCTGCTAGCACTAAATGTATTAATGGATATGATTATTTGATAAATTAATATGTGTTTGTTTGAATCTACTATGTATTTTTCATAATGTAATTGACAACTGATATTTTATTAAAATGACTTTGATATTGTAATGAGTTATTATATTATAACTCAAAAAAATCAAAAAATATATATTAATTTATTATATTATAAGTTAATATATATTTTTTGATTTTTTTCTGTTCTAAATAGGAGCTGTAGATATTTTTAAATAACTGGTTGGCTAGTTGCACCCTCGTGGTTTATTTAGCTTCACGCACTCTCCTCTCCTCACCTCACTTCCTCACACTAGTGCTTATGTATAGAATATATAGCAGTGAATACAGAGATAACCTGGAAGACTAGTGCTTAGACCCTCATTTTCCTCATTTTTTCCTTTTTCCTCATTTTCCGCCAAATTCTGAAGGCATTAATGGCGAAAAAAAAACCACAAAAAGATAGTTTCAATTTGAATCAGTAGTTCCTGATATTAACGCGTAAATAAAACTTTTTAGTTTATTTTTAATATTTATATGGGAATAATTGATTTAATTAAATTTATTTTGCATATTCGACGTATTATATTCGATCAACCCACGTCGATCGACCCCACAATTCCAATCAATCGAAATACAGTAAAAACTCATATCTCAAACAAAAATATATATGTGAAAAAAAAACATAGCTAAACTATTCGTTTTAAATATCAAATCCAAAAAAAAATTTAAACAATCTAACAATTTTTACTTCAGCAAATTCAGTATTCAAAAGCTAAATCCAACTTCCCACGTTATTTTATAAACATTTTAACATTTCTAAATGCGGCCAGTAAAGCTGAGCTTTGTAATGTTCCGGCCGTTAGCGAAATCTATTCGATCGCATTACAAATAGCTGTTAAATAAAATATTTTTTGAACTATTAGTTCAAATTTGATTTGTTCGGCTGTTTGTAGATATGAATGCAATGAGCGGCTTGTATAAAAAAATATTATTAATTTTGTATATCTTTTAAGAGGATTTAAGAAGAAGTTTTAAGAAGAGGCCAGTCGTGGCGCAGCGGCAGGTGACTGTAAAACCTGGTACCTGGCACCTGGACTGGTAGTGGGCTCGATCTCCACTCGAGGAGATGAAATATTTTCTTAAATTTATATTTCCATTTCTTCGCTCTGGTGTCGAGGTTAAGCGCGGCGTTGAGTTCTGCCACTCAACACCTCCAGATGCCTCCAAAATTTGGCAGAAAGTGGGGAACGGAGTGCCTTAACACTAGATTCACTCTGCTTACCCTGCTGAGTGCGGGATACAGCGTGAAGCTGATTTGATTTAATTTAATCTTTTAATTTGAAGGCTGTGGCTGTGGCTTTGATCCCCACTCGGGAGAATAAGTAAATGAAATAAATCAGCTTCACGTTGTATCCCGCATACAGCTGGATAGGCAGAGAGAACCTAGTGTTATTTTTAACATTTTTAAAGTGTTATTCCACACTTAGGAAAGAAAAATACTTATTTATAAACCGACCTGGTCGGTTTCCAAGAGGCGCGGTTACGTTTACTAAATAAGAACCTAGTGTTCGTGTTACTCAGCGTCACACTTTGGCTCGACAGAGGAGCGCAGAAATGGAAATATAAATTAAAGTAACTATTTAATCTCCTCGAATGGGGATCGAACCCACAACCAGTCGGTTCTACAGTCACACTTTGTGCCCCTGCGCCACGACTGGCCTCTCTCTCGGGACTCGGGAGAATCAATTATTATTTATTACTATCTTAATTTCTGCGCTCTGATAACACATAAAAGCGTGGCGTTGAATTCTGCCACTCAACACTCAACAGATTACCCTGTTATAAGCGGGATATATACAAGATATAAAAAAAATCTATTTATTGAGAATTGGATTGACAGTAAAGTATTATAAATTTCCATATATTTTTAATATTAATAGGAATAGGAAATAAGATCATCAGCCACGTTCCCACAACTTGCCGACAAATACATAAATTGACAAGTGACACCTGTCAATCTGCGCCTAAGGCAAATTACAAGCCCTAACAGATTTATGTTAGTATTTATTCAATATTTCTCATTAATAATATTACCTCACTTACCCTAAATGACCTGTGATTATATCAAAATGAATAATTTATAACTGTTATATTATTAAATGACAAATCAATACTAAATATAATTGTACCATTTTAAAAGTGTTATTCCACTTTTATATATGTATATTTTTTAGAAAGTTATAAAGATTTGAACTTCGCGAGATTTGAACCCGCGGCTCTTGGAACCGCTCAAGTTCTTAAGCTTAGTGACAAAAGCGCTCAGGGGCCCAAATGTGCGACTGTAAAAACGACAGGTTGTGGGTTCGATTGCCACTCGAGGCAATTTTTTTTTTCATATATCATTCCCTCGCTCTGATAATAAAACAAAGGCGAGGCGTTGAGTTCCGCCACTCAACACGAATGTCTTCAGAATTCAGCAGGAAACTGGGGAACGGAAGTGTCTTAATTTGAACGGAGTGTCTTAACACGAGGTTCCCACTTCCTACACTGCAATTTACGGGCTACGGCATGCAACTAAAAAAAAAACTATACACTTTTATTATAATTATTTATTTTAATGACGATATTGCGTTTTCACGTTCATCAGGTGTCAAAATTAAAAAATAATCATTTGAAACATGTCACAACCTGCAACCTCAAAAAAAAAATTATCAACCACGACTTTAACCCTTCACGTTGCAGTGAAAGTTGACACATTATCACGCGTACCTCGCGTACGTTTGTACGTGACCGATTAAATCGTACAAACCCACCAATTTTAACATAATCCTATAAATGTTGACAGTTTTGCACTCTATTGTTTAACAAAATAAAGACATTATTAAAACTTAAATGTCTCAAAATCGTGACTTTTAAATTGGTACACTTTCTAGTGTGACGGAGGTGTGAAGACGCTTTCCTGAGAAGCTAAAGCTAACGAGTCAACTTACGTAAAGGAACTGTTGTATAACATATAAAATATCATGTAAAGTAAACGACTGATAGTTAGTTGGCGTAGGGCCCCAAGCACGTGACACTATACACGACAGGTTGTAGATTCGATTCCCAGTCAAGGAAATTAAATATTTCATATTTCCATTTCTTCGCTCTGATGTCGTAGCAAAGCGCCGCGTTGATGTCTGCCTCTCAACACGCAATGCCTCCAGAATTCGACGGAAAATATGGAACGGAGTATCTTAGCACTAGGTTCCCTCTGCCTACCATGCTGCGTGCGGGATACAGGGTGCAACTGCTTTTTTTTCAAGTAAACGACTAGTAGACAAATAGTCTGTTTCAGGTGATAAAATTAAATATTTAGCATATCAATATTCAATATAGCGATTGATTTCTGATTTATACACTAATAATATTCAAATGAGTGGGCAGAACTTAGAAAATAGGAGTCACAAATCAAACCCACTTAGGAAATACATACAGATAAAACCACTCTAGTTACTCTACCAACCACAATCATCTCAATCGTCCTCTAATACTGAACCAACAGTCTGGATAGAGATAACTCCCTAACATTAACCTCTTATTATTGTTAAACAAACTTAACTGAATCTTATCACAACTTACTTGTCTCAACGTCACAAAGTCGATTTTCTAATGATTTCCATTGAAAATCGATATTAAATTGGCATATGAAATACGATTATAGGAATATAGTTAGAGGAGCATAGGCTGTGCGTCCATCGTGTGCTGGTCGAGTCATCATTCGAATAATTCGATAATCGCGTCGACGAGGACCGGCTGTGCGCCTGCGCACTGACCTTTGCTTGAACTTTGAACGACTTTTTTTGTTCTGATTCTTGACTTTACGTTTTCTGTCTCATTGTCTCTCTTTTATGTTGAATTTGAATCTAAAATAATAATATTGAAACACTGAAGTTTAGGTTAATAAGTTCTTTAATATTATATCTTTTAATATTAAAAGGTTAATTTTGAGTGCCTTTCGAAGTTGTCTAATAATATTTAAGTTTACGTATTTGATACGTTGTAGACTGAAAAAATGAAAATATGAATTTAAGTTAATATTTCATTTCCTCAAATGGGAATCGAACCTACACAGTCACATATTTGTACCCCAGCGCTTTCACTGGCCTCAGGAGCAATTATACTATGAAAATTACTTAAACAGTACAACGTAATTTATGACTACATCAATCGATCATCGATGTTGACATCGACGTCTTCTAATAAGAATATCAAAAATATTATGGCAATCTCTCGCACCTCAGTATAATCGACGCAACCACATATTTCACGCCTTGAATGGTAATTTAAGTATATAAGCTCGAATTTAACAACTTATGAACATTAAACGCGCGCTAAAAGTACCTACTATAAGCTAATAATAAAAAATATGTTTTTACATAGAAAACATGCCACAATTTGATTTGATAGATCTTATATCCAAATATATGAAAACAATCTGCATAAAAATCTATTTTACATTTAGACTAAAAACATTTCGTGGAAGTAATACAATTTTTTTACACAAAATCTTAATTATTATAACCATTAAGATTTCTTAACACCATTTGCAATAGAAACAAGAAAAGACAAATTTTATGAGATAATTTGCGTACAAATATAAGCAGCGTTTTGAAAATTATTACATAAATAATCAAGTAATAAATTTAAATTAAAAAATATCGTGTATCGTGTAGTGGCGCAGCGGCACGAGGTGTGACTGTAAAACCGACTGGTAGTGGGTTCGATCCCCACTCGACCCACTCGAGGAGATGAAATATTTACTTAAATTTATATTTCCATTTTGGTGTTGAGGCTAAGCGCGGCGTTGAGCTCTGCCACTTAACACGTAATGCCTCCAGAATTGCGGGATGCAGCGTGAAGCTGATTTATTGATTTATATATTTTTTTTAGCTCACTGTGCCCAACGCCTCCAAAAACAATACCGCCGTCACCTTTCCATTTCCACACTTAGTACCAGATATACATAGATAGATAGATATCAAACGATATTAGCTTTTAACGCCATTCTTTGACTATAAACTGTCACGTTGGATTTATTGAGCGCTGCAATCAGATATTGGCGTGTTTCGTGGGAATTCCATTAATTATTAGCATGAGATAACATTGGTATTATTGCAGGTATAAATCCGTTTACGCCTACGAATATTTTACTATTGGAACTTTTCATAATATATCTAACTATTTAAAACTGAAAAATATTTGTCTAAATTTAATAAAATTCTAGTTTGTTTTGATATGTTTGTAAGTTGCGTCAATTTGGTAGATGGGAAACGGAAATGTCTTAATTGAGAACGGAGTATCGTAAAACTAGGTTCCCTCTACTTCCCTATTATCTACAATGTGAAATGAAAAAATAATAAAATATTCCATTAAGCATGCATTAACGTTTATCTATTATAATTTATAAATCCATAAAATAATAAATATTTCATTTGGTGTTTGCCAACTGTTGCGTTTTAATTTAAGCTGATTCCTATCAATATTATGAATTCTTATTAATACAATCATCATATTTACAGTATTCAATGAACTATTAATAGATAAATGAAGGTCCAATA
The DNA here is from genome assembly GCA_013421005.1 of Heliconius erato x Heliconius himera. Classification (NCBI taxonomy): domain Eukaryota; kingdom Metazoa; phylum Arthropoda; class Insecta; order Lepidoptera; family Nymphalidae; genus Heliconius; species Heliconius erato x Heliconius himera. Next base: position 2,149 of record JAATLQ010038100.1, on the reverse strand, counting down.
CAAATTCACACGGATGTCCTGTACTGGAGAGCAAACAGAATACATATTTAATTGTGATCTCAGGTTATACCGCTGTCAACACAAGCTTTTGTTTCCCATGCAAGAGTATAGAGACAGTCGTTTTTTTGTCCTGTTTCTGCATCCCACAAAAAGCAGGGTGCAGAGGGAATCTAGTGTTAAGACACTTCGTTCCAGATTTGCCGCCGAATTCTGGAGGCATTGCGGGTTAAGTAGCGGAACTCAACGCCACGCTTTCCTTTGACACCAGAGCGAAAAAATGAAGATATTAAATATTTTTTTGAGAATCGATGTCACAATCTATCGTGTTTATAGTCACATTTTGTGACCCTGCGCCACGACTGGCCTCACTGTGGCAATATATTTTTTACATTTTAGAGTGTTATTTCAAACTTAGGGAAAAAACATATAAAAACTAAACATAAGAAGCTCCCAAGACGCGGGTTCGAATACCGCTACGTTCAATTTTTCATGTTTTCTGAAAAGTAATAATTTATACTGATTGTTTTTCATAATACAAGGCTCTGCCTAGTTTAGATTAATAGCTGACTTCAACTATACTATATGAAGTAGCTTTATTTTTTTTAATTCAATTTATGAATTGCCTAAAGCCATTCATTTATTTATTAAGTGGACATTTAAATACTATAAAATTTTAATAAATTATTTATCATTTTTGCCTGTAAATATTTGAATCAATTACTACCAAATGATTTAAGACGTAAACAGATCATAACATTTTCATATTTTAATATTAATAAGCATCGCGTGGTTCAAAATTTAATTATAAAACAGTTTAGCATAATCCTTAAATATTACATAAACTAGACGTATATCTAACTATTAACATCAAAGTTGACTTTTTATCGCTAGAATATCAACAGCAACATAATTTTTGTACGTTAGAACTAAAATTGATATTGCGGGTTCGATTCCCATTCAAGGAATTTGTAATAAAAAAAATTCAACGCTGTAGTGTCAATACAAAGCGCGGAGTTGAGTTCCGCCACTCAATACTCAATTCCTGCAGAATTCGAGGGAAAGTGGGCAGCGGAGTGGCTTAACACTAAGCTCCCACTACCTAAACTGCGGTAACCTACATGCGGTATACAGCGTGAAGCTGAAGAAATACATTAATAATAAATTATAATAAAAATATTTAGTAAAGTAAAATGTAACTAGTCCTGTTATTATTTTTAATTTAAAACCTCAAATTAATCCTGTCTTTTTAAAAAAAAAACATTAGTATGTCTTTTTATTTCTTATCTGTCTTAGTCTTATGGACTAAGTGATGTACCGCCTATTATTTTTCCCGCCAATTCTGTACTATAATAGAACAGAATTGGCGGCAAAAACCAATAATAGCATAAAAAAATATGTTTTTTTCAAATATGTACCTCATTTTACTATCCTGTTAACAGAAAGCAAAGTAAACAACATAAGCTATTACAAATTTCGACCTTATCGCATAACCTTATAGTCGAAATTTCTTTAAATAGATATTAGTGGCTAAGATAGGAAGTAAGCTCTATAATCCGTTTATTAACAATGATATCATAATAGCTACGTTCAATTATAACAATTTAGTTTCGATTGAGTTTTAATATGTCTGATTAATACTTGTTGTTTAGTATTTTTGATAGTTTTTGTTGTTTTATTTAACCTTTGTTGTTACTGAGAGAGCACAAAAAGTTATAAAATGATTTGTAAAGATTTTCGAAATGTCATACTGATACACGTGTTTGTATTTTTACTATGTATGTATTTAAATGTTATATATATATATATATATATATATATATATATATATATATATATATATATATATATATATATATATATATATATATATATATATATATATATATATATATATAGAGGCCGGTCGTGGCGCAGCGGCACGAGGTGTGACTGCAAAACCGACTGGTTGTGGGTTCGATCCCACTCGAGGAGATGAAATATTTACTTAAATTTATATTTCCATTTCTTCGCTCTGGTGTCGAGGTTAAGCGCGGCGTTGAGTTCTGCCACTCAACACGCAATGCCTCCAGAATTCGGCAGAAAGTGGGGAATGGAGTGTCTTAACACTAGGTTCCCTCTGCCTACCCTGCTGTGTGCGGGATATAGCGTG